>JADHZA010000111.1:0-55882 GCA_018831705.1 Torrubiellomyces zombiae | reverse complement strand
ACGTGGTCATGACAGCCGTCGAGCCAGTCGTGTCCATGTCCAACGGCGGCTCCAAGGATGGCCTCGACGGAATGAGCGCTCTCCTGAGGGCAGGTGAGATTGTCGACGGCCACGGCCACCCATAATAACAAGTACCACAAACACTTTTATTCTTCTTCTCTTCCATTCCCGAAAGATTCATATTCGATTCAACCAGTTCGCCAAAACATGTCCCTTGGACCCAACATTTCGTCCGGGAGCCGGCGACAACGGCTCTCCGCGCAAGCCCAGCGGCGGAACCGAGATTGATAATTCTTTTTTTTTTCTTTTCAGAAGCAGCACGATACCCATTCACAATGAGGCATCTTGACAGTGTCGCTTCTGGCAGGCTAGAAGGGGCTTCATGGTATTGCTTTTTTGTCTTTTCCCCCCAGCATAGATGTTCATAGCGAGTTCCTTGTGTGGGAGGTGGTTCCTTTCTCATGGATTTTTGAAGGTTGCGAATCTAGGATAACGAACAACGGGGCCAGCCAGAGCAAGGGTGATTTAAAAAAAACAAATGACGACGGTTATGAAGAATGGCGTGTGTGCTGGAAGGGGAGTTTCTTCGTGATAGAGCGCGCGCAAGGGGAATTTCTTCCCTCTGGATGACAATGTATATGAAATGAGTTGTTTGATGTAAAAGCGCTTGAAACGAGCAATGACACAACCTTTTAAACAGAATGAACCGTCAAAGCTCGATTGAATCTTGTTCTGAATGCGGTGGAAGAAAAGGGTTAAGGTTTTGCGTTCAAACTACCAGGGTAAAGAGGGGGAAAACGACGTCAGTATTAGTCAGGACCGAAGTTTTTTTTGTTTCATCGAGAAATTGAAAAGGGAAGGGGGAATTTCTCTTGCTCGACTAATCATCCCCAAGGGGTTCCCTTATCCAGGTTTTAAACTTAGCTTCCCTGTCATTCCCCGGGGGGCGGGCGCTTATGTAACTCGGCCCATATAGTAACGGCGCACCCCCCCTAGTGGCGCGCTTCTTTGTACCTTCAACCCTAACAGCCCTATGACTTCAATCTATATTTATAAGCACGTTTTTTAGTTATTATAAGTAATATATATATTTTCAAAATCGTTAATAACTTCTACGATTAATATAATTATTTTTAGAGTCTTTATTTATACTATAAAGTAGTATTTTTATATTCCTAAGTTAATACTATATTATTAGCTTATAAGAGCTATAATTTAGTAAGAGGTATAATAAATATAATAACGTTTAAGCTTTAAAGATAAAAAATATATTATTTAATAGGCTTTATAGTAAAAAAGTATAGGATATATATTAAGTTATTACTAGGTTTAATATATTATTATTTAGATTTTTTAAAATTAAGGTAATAATTAGCTACTAGGTAAGTAATAGGTTAAGGGCTTCTTATACTATAATAAAAACCTTAAGACTAAATTAGGGTATAAAATAAATATTATATAGTTTAAAAGAATAACTTTTAAAGCTATTAATAAATTCTTTAATTTCTATAATAACTTTATATAGATTAAACTTTTAAATATTTATAATATAGATAAAATAAGTATTTTAAAGGGAAAAAGTAATAATAGGCTTATTTTTAGGTTTTTTAATATAAAGTTAAAACATATAAAAGTTAAAAGATTATAAACTAGGCCTCTAATAACTATAATTAAGTATATTAAAGCCCTAGGCGCTATTTTTAACCCTTTAGTTATTTTTAAAGGTATATTTATATAATAATAATAATTTAATAATAACTTTAATAAACCCTAGGCCTTTAATATATTAAAAAATAGCTAGAGTAATTAGAATATTTTCCTTAAGTAGCTTAAATATATATTCCTCCTTTAAATATAACTAGAAGATAATTCTAACTTTTTATTATTAATTCTAGATAGTTATAGTAGCTATATAACTAATAAAGCTATATAGTTTTACTTTAAAAACTATATATATATACTATTTTTACTAGTATATAGCTTTTATATTATTTAACTACTTAACTTAACTATATTTAGCCTAGTAAAAAAAGCCTATTATAAACAACTTTATAATCTTAATACTCTTAATAAAATTATACCTATTTAGAAGCTTAATTTCCTTAAAACCTATACTATAGCCTAAAAAAAGGCTTTTATAAGCTATAATATAAGGTTAGGCTTTAAAGTAGCTAGCTTATAGCCCTAAAATTATAAAAAAGTTTTTAAATATAGCTATATTATAAAGAAAGTCTTAATTTTTAAAAATACGTTAAAAAATATATATAATAATAAGAAAAGTAACCTTCTTAGTATTATATAAACACTTTAAAAAAAAAATAATATTTAGAAAGTTTTTTAGGCTATTTATATAATTTTAAATTTAATATATAAACTAGCTACTTATAGTTATATTATTAAGTTAAAGTTTAATTCCCTTATAACTAACCTAGCTTTTAAAAAAAAAAAAATTTATTATAAAACCTAATAAATAAAAACCTTAAGACCTTAAAAGTAAAAGTAAATTAAGCTTAACCTAAATATATACTTTATTAAATTTAAAAATATAAAAAAAGTAAAAATTAAAGCTATAAATATAGCTAAATACTATAATATATAAGTAGTAGCTATATATTTAATTAACTATAATAATATTATATTTAAATTAATACTTTTTAAATAGGCTTTATAATGCTATAGTTAGATTTTTTTTTAGTTATTAATTGATAAAGTTGTGGTGTATTTTGTATAGTAGTTAAATCCGTGATACACTTGGCCCGTATGCGCCACTAGGGGGGGTGCGCTGTCACTATGTGGGCCGAGTTATGTCCTGCGTTGCGGCGGGGGGAGATGGCCTCTGTGGGGACGAGGGGCGGAGGAGGAGCTCCGGATGTCATGCAGCTCGGGGTAGGTTTACAAACTGCAGTAAGTCATACGGGGATACATGGGTGAACATGGCAGATGAACTATTCAAGCATCGCATGTGGTCATGAACTATGTAACAGAAATGGTCCAACGCCTTGCCCGTCATCACGTACATGGTCTATATACAGAGCCGTTTAGGGGGGAAAAAAACCATCCCCTGTACAATCACGCAGCGCCCTCGACCACCTCGGCCGTCCAGTCCTTGCGGATGCTCAGCTCCGTCAGGCCCTCGGACGTGTCGATCGTCAGCCCCTTCTCGTTGGCCAGGTGCAGCAGCGAGATGAAGCAGAAGGACGTCGAGATGTCCTCCATGATCTGGCGCGGGTATACCGATTGCAGGCCGTTCATGACGTCGGTGAAGCGGAGCGTCTTGTCTTGCTGCTGGGGGGATGGTGCGTCGCCGCTCTTCTGTAGATGAGAGAGTGAGTGATCTGCAGAGTAGGAAAGGAAAAAAAAAGTGTTGCTTACCTCGTGGTTGCTCTCAAACGCCATGCCTCGCCAGATCTCCTCCTTGAGCCGTCGCACGTCCACCTTCTTCGCCTTGCGCGCGTACTGGACGTACTCGGGCCGCGCGCGTCGGGTCTGCGTGACGAGGGTGTGGCCGAACGCGCCGTCCATGCCGAGGGCGTTGGTGAAGGTCTCGCCGCCCAGCATGCCCACGCCTTCTGTCAGGCCCGGCTCGCCTTCGGGGGAGAGGTGCTCGCGCGCGTCGGCGAATTCCAGGTCGTCGTCGTCGTCGTCGCCCACGGGGAAGGGCAGCGCGCCGCCCTCGAAGTAGTGCGCGTCGTAGTCGCCTTCGGGGAGCGCTGTGTCTTCGGGGCCCTTTTGCTTGGCCCAGAAGGCCTCGTCCATGGCCACGTCCTGCGGGCCTTCTGGCTGCTGGTCTAGACCGAGACGGAAGCCTGTTCGGTGCCGTCGTCGTGCGAGCCGCGCCCGAGGCTTGAGGAAGAGACGGAGGAGGGAGCGCGAGTTGAAGTGCTTGTCGTCGGGGAGGAGGTTTCGGGACTTGCATTTCCAGTCCTTTTTCGGTAGGCTTATGGTGGAATTGCTCGAGGCCTGGGTGTGGATCACGTCGAACATGGAGGCCTCGAGTGGCGCGGCAAAGTCGATCTCGAATGGTTCTTTTTCTTTCCGCTTCTTCGTTTCGCTGGTTGGCTTGTTGACGTCTTTGAATTTGCGAACTTGCCACCGCTCGGCGCTGGTCCAGTTCTTCTGTAGCGCGTGATCGTAGAAGCCGAGGATGCCCTCGTGTAGGTTGTCGGCGTTTTGGGACTTGACCATGGTCACGGCGTAACCGGCGTCGTCGTCGAAGCCGTCGGCATCACCCGTGTCGTCGCCGCCCTTGTACGCTCGCATTTGTGGCTCGAGCGCGGCGTCGCGCGCTTGGCCTACCTCGCCGAAAGCAACGTCGTCACCAATGTCGAAACTGCCGAGCCCGAGGCCCAGGTCGTCGTCGTCGAATCCGGCCGGCCCGTCTTCGTCAATGAACATGCCCGACTTGTCGCCAAACGCAGGCGCGCCGCCTCCTTCTTGGTCCTCGGGCGCGCGGAGAAAGGGTATGTCCATGGATCCGGACGGGTCGCCCACGTCAAAGTTTTTCAGTGACGGGCAAGCATCCAGTTCGTCGAGGGGGCCTAAATCTGGTAGCAGTCGTTGACCGAGAGTGACGAGGTCGATCTCCACGGCGGCCTCGTCCTCGTCCTCTTCTGCTGATGCTGGAGTGTTTTGTTCTTTTGATTGTCCTTCTTCCGGCGCCGTCGATTCGTCCACGGCCATGTCGTCATCGTTGTCGTTGTCTCCTTTGTCGGCTGGCGCAACGTCTCCTGAATCATCGCTGCTGTCGAATACTATTCGGCCCTGTGAGTCAATCATGAGATGATTGAGCAATAGTCCCTTGGCGCCTCCTTCGTCAAAGTCGGCCGAAGCCTTCTTGAACAGGGGGTCGACGGTGAATTCGAGTTCGAATTTTTTGAGCTCCAGCGACGAAAACGAAGGTGCGAGAGCTGCTTCTGACGATCTCTGAGTCTAATCGTCTCGCATGTTAGCAAAGTCACATCACACGCTCATCTGGCCGATATTTCTTCAGGAATAGCCGGCCTCACCTTCTTTCGAGGCTTCTTTTTGACGTTCCCGTCCTCGTCAAGCTCCTCTTCGCTTTCGTCGCCCTCACCGTCCTCGCCATCGCGATCCTTCTTCTTCCCGTCATTGCTGGTGGCGAGACCGCTCAGTAGCTTGCCCGTCTCCGTGGCGACGCTGTCGACCCTGTTGGTGTAGATCTTGACGCAGCCATCGAGGGTGCAGCTGGCTTTTTGAAAGTTGACGCCGTCGCCCTCCTTGAGCAGGGACATGTCGTGAAAGTAGTCGATGAGGGCAAAGTTCCACGAGTTGGTCGCGTTGATCTTGTTGTCGGTCGCCATCTTCATCCATTCCTCGAAATTGGCCAGCAAGGGAACCCGCTTCATGGGCGTTATGGACAGGCCGCCTACTGTGACGATCTCTTCGCCAGCGTCGCTCGCTCGCCCTCCCCGGGGGGTGCCGAAATTGGAGGCGGGCGAGGCATGGTCCAAGTCGTCGAGCCTGGCGCTGCCCTTGCGGGGGGTCGCGGCGGCCTTGATCTCTTGGATCTGCTTGTCATGTAGGGCTTTGCGTGAATGCATGCGCTGGCCTCGCTCCTGTGCGTCGTCGTTGAGAGGGATCCTGACGCGCATCATGCGTGAGCAAGGGTGGGTGGGGGATCTCGGCGATAAACCAAGAGGATGAGAGGGAACGATGGCCAGCGGGCTTACTTGAGAGGAGATTCGAAGGGCGATGCCGTCTTGGATTTGGACGAGGTCGATTTCACGCCACCGGCGCGTGGCACTTGTGCGACCCGAGGCATGGCGTGCGATCTGAAGGGGGGGGGGAGAGAGCGGTGGAATGGCAGGTATGTGCTCGACAATGACGGCCCTGCGTGGTCGCGCGTAGGAAAGTAAACAAGATGCCGAATTGGCTGCCGTGCATGTACATATTGTATGCGCCCGAGCGGGCACACGGCGGGTTCGCTTAGTGGTCCGATTGTTTTGGCCTGCTGGCTGAGGCGCCCACCTTGCGTCGCGGTACTTGTACTGCACAACCAATGCCAGGATGGGCCTGTACAAATGACTGGTACTTTGCATGTAGCGGTGGCACCCCCGCATCCCACATGGTAAAAAGTGTATCTGTAGGCTGTACGGAGTACTCCGTAGCCCTCGACTTCATCGTAGATCCTCCTTTGCCCCAGAGCCGTGGGTTGCGTTCGCTGCCTCGTGTCCATTCAATTTGAAGAGGCTCACAAAAGGACGATTTGTCACACCACCGTGACAGCTGCCAGCTCCTTGCTCTTTTTATTAGAAAGATACCGTCTACTGGTTGGAGTCCCTTCGTCCATTTCCCCTGGGAGGTCCAAATGTTAGCCTCAGTTTGTCAGGTCGACGTCCTGAGCGCGTGAATCACGGGTTCATTGTAGTTCAAGGCCAACTTCTTCGTTTTATTAGGTAGAGACATATATATAAGTCAAGGTGACTCGTTCGTATCTATGCTTGATCGTCGACGCGCAAAAAAAAAAAAACTTGATACAAAATATGGACGTCGCTGGAGATAGCTACGTTTCCAGCTTCTTCTATTCTGACCGCACCCGACTCCTTGTCCCGCTCTACTGTAGATATTCCTTGTTGCTTCTTAAAGAATCCCCATATGAATAGCCCGTGCTCCCGCTTCCCCTACGACGAGAGTGTGCCAATATTTACCGCTTGCGCCCCTTTCTCTTGTTCGCCTTGCCACCCGTCTGTGCACCAGATGTCTTGGCCTTGGCGAGCGAGTCCGTGCTCTTGTCCACCAGCTCGTAGTCTTCGTCGCCCGCCGACCCCGTGCTGGGCGTGCGCTGCGGTTCGTCCAATTCATCCGTCATCTCCTCCTCGCTCTCCTCGCTTTTCTTGGAGAGCAAACGGCCGACGGTGAGGGAGAACAGGTACACGGGGACGCGGACGACGGCCGTGTCTCGAATGGTTGGCTGACCAAGTTCGTTGGGCTGAGGGTGAGTCATTTGTCAGTGTCGTGGTTCTCCGACAAGATGGTATGGGAATGCCGACTTACATCGAGAAGGTACTCATTCACGTTGCCCTCTTCGTCTTCCTCCTCGAGAAAGACGTCTCCGAGGGAGTCGACCACCAGCACCTTGCCATTCTCTGCCACTACTCGCTTGCGTGCGCCAGTAGGTCCCGTCGAATCATCGGGCGACGATGTTGGAGCCTTGCGGCTGACCTTTCTGCCGCGTCCACGACCATCCTCCTTCTTTGCGTCCCTCTCTTGCATGCGTCTCTGCTTCCTGTTCATCGGCTGAGGCGAATCATCGTCCTCCGTCGTCGGCGTCTGCGTCCCCGGCGTACCGGACCCCGAGCCGCCGAGGTTGGGGATGCCCAAGTTGCCGCCCCAAGCCTTGTCGCGCGCAAACTTGACGTAGCGCTCGACAAACTCCCTCTGCCGCTTCCAGCTCATGTACAAGATCAAGTAGTGAATGGCACCTCCACCGACGATGAAGAGTCCAACCATGACAGTTCCCAAACCGGGTCGGTACCGGTTATAGTAGTAATCCGTTCCCTTCCACAGCGGGAACCCATTGCTCAGGAAGTGGTCGTACCGATCGCGCAGCGGCCCACGGAGAATGTTGGCAATCAGCGACAGCCGTGCCTGAGCCTCGGAAGCGCGCTTCACGGCCGCGCGCACCTCGGCAGCCGACGGCGGTTTCGTCACGACATTCTTGCCCTTGTTTTCGCGTGCTCGGTCCGCCTTCAGCTGCTGCTTAACCTTGTCCGGGTGGAGGGAGCGTGCCTTCTTGCGGTAGGCTTTGTTGATGTCATCCAGTGACGCAGAGTTGGAGATGCCCAGGATGTCGTAAAAGGTGGCCGAAGGGTCCGGCTCATGGGCGGCAATTTCATCACGAATTCGGAAGATTTCACGATCTAGAGGAGACAGGACGATCTAAACGACCCCAATGCCATTCACGGCATGGGGAAGTTTTCCGTCCTCGGGTGTCAGTCGGCGTGCTGAACGACAGACGGGGAGAACGTACCGTGTTTACTCCAGGCTGACGCCAGGGACCCCGTGAGGGACAACAGCCCCAGGGAGAAAAAGGCAATCTTCATGGCGGCAAGTGAACGGCGCTTTGGCCGCCTGACAGGATTCTGTCAGGATGGATTTTTTTTTTCTTGGAAAAGAGAAGGGAGATTTCGAGGCGGCGGTTGGAATGATTTCAACGTCAAAGGGGTAGTGGTGAGGTAAATATACATCGTGTGGCGTCTTGCGGCCCTGTCGAGTCAAGGTACCGATACTTTTATCCGCCACCACAAGGCCAGGTGGCCCAGAACAGGGGTATGAGGCGGTGCCACTGTGTCGACCGTTTCACAAAATGGTGCTTCTTCTCAAACCTTACTGGTATTAGGGGCAAGTCGCCAGGCTGCCGAGTAAGTAACATGAAGGTAATTACCAGTGTTCGAGTCCTTCGTACATGCCTACTTTGAGTACTACCAGTGGATGGATGGTTAGAAGCACGGGCGATATGTAGCAATGGTCAGCGAAGCCATCTTGCGGATCTCGAGCAGTGCTGCTTGAGAGACACGGTAAGGCAAGGCAAGACAAAAACATGGTGATGCTCAATTGCAGATGCGCTATCGCTATTTCATATGAACATGACGGGAGAATCTCATCGTACAGCCTCTACCCTCCCTCCTCCTTCCAAAAATAAAAGACCAAGACAACGATGATGGCCTCAGCCTCTTCACCTGCGTGGGAGGTTGTTCCTCCTAAACTGCTGCCCGGTAGCACCCCATCCCTGACCGACGCTGTTCCTCACGATGAGTGCCGCCGCCGCCGCTGCCGCCTGTCTATCCTTCTGCCTGTGCCTGTCCCTCAGGTACTGCGCCGCTTCGGGCCGCATGCGGAGGATGCGGAGGATCATGTCGTCGCTCGGATCCGCCTGGGCGTCGCGCCTCTTGGCCTCCTTGGCCTTGCGCATCGTGCCCAGGTTGTGGTTCATCATGATGCTCTTGCCGCGTCGGATCGTGCCCATGCTGGCGAACGCGCCTGCGCCGCTGATGGCCGGTCCCAGCACCGCCGGCGCCGACATGCGATGCTGCTGCGACATGGCTTGTTGCGCCCTCTGCGCCGTCGCCGCTGCCATACGCTCCGACTCGCGTATCAGGCTGTTGGTGTCCTCGAAGTAGAAGAAGTTGAGCGACGCGAGCTCGTGCCACTTAGGCGACTTGAGCACCTCGGCCGGCACGCCTAGCTGCTCGCCCGACTCCTCGTCCCGCGCGTTGAAAAAGGCGAACAGCATGTCCAGCCACTGGTACACTACGTCGAGCTCCCGTCGAGAAAGTGGACGCTTCACCGATGGCTTGTCTGATAGTGGTGGCACCAGCAGGTTCTCAATCGTCATCAGTACTTCCTTCCAGAGACGCGTCATGACCGCGATCATGGTTGCGTCCGCTAGTGTCTGCTTCATGATGGCAAAGTTCTCGTCAAAGTAGGTGAATAGCCGCGCCAGTACGCCCTCGGCTTGGCCTGTTGTCGTCGTCATCGGTAATGTAGACGTTCGCTTTTTCCACAGATTCGTCATGGAAACCCCGATGCCTCCCGTACCCAGGTGACTTTTCAAGGTATCCTGGGACAGCGTCTGGTTGATCTGCGCCGTGAGCTAAAACCACACGTAGTGTCAGCATTGCTATGAAGGCCAATTTGGGCAGCTGCGCGCCACGTTACCTTGTCTGTGATTTTTCGCACCATGTCCCTTTCGGTTCTCTTGAGATGCCGGAATGCCTTCCCAAAGTGAAATCGGATATCGTCTCGCTCGCCTTCCATGCTCACTCTGATCAGGATGCGACCTTGAGAATTCAGGTCCAGCCAGAATTCACGGGGGAGATAATCGCCAAAGTGCACTGGATCTAGCTTAAGAGAAGTGCGCCCGACGTAATCGTGATCGCCAAACGTGTCGTAGTCCCATACAGTTGCGATGATGTTGACGGGCCCTTGTGCCGTCACATCGAAGGACTCATCCCATCGTGGATTGAGGTTTCGATATATGATGCGCGTCTTGTGGATTCGCTTCTGGTACTCATCGCCAAACACCACGTAGGGGTCGCTGTAGCCGCTAGGGTCGCAAGCCTTGAGGTCTTCGGCTTCCACCACTTTCACGGTAAACGTGTACTTGCTGGGCTTCCGCGTATTCTTCTTGGGCCCGTCGATCGTGTCCAGGAGGGCGGCACACCCTTCTGAATTCATACTCTTCTCCAATCTGTCAAGCTCCTGCATGGCGTACTCAATGTTGTTGAGCTTCACGAACGACTGATGAGACAAGGTTAATTGGCAACTCGACCATTTGCCTGGAATGAAGCGTGACTGACCTCTGGGTAAAACTGAAATGGCGCCATCTTCTCCTTGTTGCTCCATGCATCCTTTGCGTACTGCATCCACTTCTCCTGCGTTGATCGCGTCTGCGCAGCCAGCTCTTCGGCCGATGGGCGGTCCATTTCCTTGGCGAATCGTTGTTCCACGATCTCGCAGTAGTGACCGATACCGGTGGTTATGCTTTTCGCGAGAGCCGTCATAAATCGAGCATGGTGCTCTTCGTTGGCCCATTCCAAGGCGAATACCTGGTTCACCGTTTGGTTGAACAGCATGTACACGTCAATCACCGACACACTATGCCGTTCAGAGTCCAAAGCTATCTGGTCTGGGCTGTCTACTCGCACTTGAAACTGATCCTGCTTGATTGCCTGGCCAACAAACTCGGTCATTCTGACATCAGCCGCGTGGATCCAGCGCCACACGAAGTCGATAAGGCAATCCTCAATATTGAAGGCGAACGGGACGTCAGGGAGCGAGTCGGCGTGGATGCGGCGGATCTCAACCAGCTCCTTGTACAGCTCGAAGCCATCTTGGATGGGTATTTCGTCTCCAGCTTCGTCAGCACCGCGCATGATGGCCTCGATGATGGCTCCGGCATCGTTCTCAAAGCTTGGGAAGACTTCCTGAACAAGTACCGAGAGAGGGTTGACCCCCATGATGACCATGTTGTTCTTGTACCGCTTTCTTATGCGATCGCACAACTTGATGACCGACTTCCCCAGCTTGATAACGTGCACAAAATCCCAATCTTCCTTGTGGACCGGGATTTCCTTCTGCATGTAGTCGCGATACACGGCTGCCGCTCGCTGGCATAGGCCTTGGCTCAAGTGCTCCGTAAATTCTTCCCGAGTCGCGGGCTTTGACGAAAACAAGGCATCGCTCTGGATGTGGTTCTCCAGGATGAACATGACCGCGGCGATATTGGGAGGCTTGGAGTCGTAACAACGTTCCATGAGATCGTACAGTTCCCGAAGGAGAGTGTCATGAAGGTTCTGCAGGGTCTGCTGATAGACGGCTCTGTCGTGCATCGTCCACCTGCTCGGGTCAATGTCTGGCAATATTGCTGCATGGTGCGAGATGTGAGGGGGTTTCTTCAGCTCGGGCCACGGCGACTTGACAATGTCAAATATACTGTCCAATTCTTCTGCCACTATTTCGCGATCTGAGAACTTTCGAGCGGCGACCTCGAGGAGCACGATGAGACGTGACGACTGAGGTACCCTCCATCGAACACAAAGCTCCGTCAAGAGCTCGTTCGACTGCTTGGAGAGGGGCTGGTACTCGAGGGACGGGTCGGCATGAAGTTGATCAAAGGAAGCCGCGTGCTGAAGGATGTACTTGTAGAAGGCTCTGGGGTCCGGCGGGATGAAGGTATAAGTCGAATCCCCAACAGCGCGTATGCTGCTAGACTCGCTGTTCATCGACGTTGTATCGTCGCTGACTGTGCGGCTCAGGTCGCTGAGAGTCAAGTCATCCAGATACAAGGACTGAGGCCGACTGGGCAGTGGCTTGCCTAGGTTCTTGGCAGCGGATGATGCCTTGGCTAGTTCCGGCTTCGCCGTTAAGATATCGAACATCATCTGCGAGAGATGCGGACCCTCTGACTTCTTCCACTCATGAAAGACCTCTTCCGATTCGAAATCCTGACTTCGTATCGCACCTGCACCCGAGCTGTTGGAATTCAATCTGGTCTGATACGACTTGAGATCCCTCAGAGCGGCCTGCTCGGTCCAGACGTGGCGGTTCTCGTTGATCTCCGTCTGGACTTCCGATAGGCTCAAGCCAAATATGCCAGCCACCACCTGCACCATTGGCATGTCTTTGACGTCGTAGGTCAAGGGAACTGTGACCTCGATAGTCGTTCCGGAGCCATCAGGCCCACCGTCAGCAAGGTTTTGATCATTCGTCAGCAGCTTGTTTTCCAGCGAGGACATTCTGCCGATAAGCTCGGCGCGGTCTCGATCATGGCCGTGATGTCGCAGAACATCGATGGCTAGCCGAACAAAGAGGGCCAAATGTCGGTCTGGCAGCATCTTCCACGAGTCGTCCTCGGGCGCACGACCCTTCTGGGCGGCTTTGGTGGCGGAGGAGTAGAAGATCAAGACTAGAGGCTCAAACTTCTTCTCCATATCCATTGCCTTGCGAAAATTTCTTTCCGAAAAGGCCGTGTAGGCCTCGGCGAAGCTCCTTTTGACGGCAGCATCGTTAAAGCCAGGGAGTGGCTCGTTTCCTCTCAAGACGCCTCCGACACGATCCAGCAGCTGGGTAGGAAAGCTGCTGGGGAGTTTGGAACCAGACGAACTGCCAAAGGTGTACTCCTGGACCAACTGGCCGACGCTGGTATGTGAGCGGACGGGCTGCTTTGCGACATATTGTTTTCGCTTCGCTCGGGGCTGCAGCAGGTAGTGCAGGTAGGCGGTGCGCAGAGCAAAGCTTCGAGCTTCTTCGTGTTCAACGTGGGAGCGGACCAGGGCCGAGACTGGACGCCGGCCGATTTCACGGTTGCTGCTGCTCTTCACACGGCGACTGGGCGGCAACGAGTTTCGCGACGTGGTTGACATGGCCGATCAGGCCTTCGGGGATCGAGACGAGGGCCAAGTCGATTATTGCAGGCGGTGGTTCATCACAAAGGGCGTCAAGTTGTGGGCGCAGGCGCGCTTTACAAGGAGGTGTCGTGGCAGGAGAGACGCTAAGGACGGAGGTCACTACTAACACTAGCAGCCAGAGGACGTCATCCCGCCGTGTAACCGAGCAGCCCGCCGCCCTGCTTAAGCACCCGGGGCAGTATGTAGTAAGTAGGTACGGATTCAGGATTTTGAAACGCAACAAGTCTTTCATGAATGCAAGAGGTCAGAAGGACCGCGCGTATCACAGATCTTTGCCCGAAACACAAACCTTTGCGTACCTTTGCGTACCTTTGCGTACCTGCCCAATGATGCCTTCGGATCGCTGGGTCTGCACTGCGCCCGACACCGTGCGACTCCCCTACCTTGGCAATTAGGTGCTTAGGTATGATGGCACGATGGCTATCTTGCATTCGTAGCGCCCTCGATTCGTAGGCGACCCACTGTAGCTATACATAGAAAAGGTAATAGCGACCACCCAGTCAGGGGGGGTGGGGAGGGGCACCGCGGGGGGTTTCGTACAAGGACATAGGCCTTCCTAGGAGCTACTAGAGCGTGGGCAGTCCTCTTCGTGATTGTGCATAATGAGTGCACGATAATAGAGGCCTGGCCATGCTCAGTGTTTGGTGTTTGCTTTTGAAGAAGAGGCTACAAGGGCTTTACAAGTATGTACATAAGCTAGCTATGTACTTGGTATTACATGCCTACCCATATACTTCGGATCGTATGTATGTAGAGTGAGACAGGCGTGACAGGCCGATGTGAGGCTTGTCAGGTACCCGCCGCTGGATATGCAGTCTCTCGAAAGTTATGACGCATGTCGGTAGGGAGGAGAGGGGGGAATCAGGCGTTTCTGCCGACCAGTACACAAATTGTGCTGCCTCCAGAGGAGTTGTCGTGCTGTGCGAATGCATTGCATTGTCCGTCAGCACTCAACCTGAGAAGTGTCCTTCTCACCCAAGTCGGTTGCGTGAGCTGGTCAAGTCATAGACTGGGGAGGCTCGGGAGCTACGAGGCTCGAGGAAAAGCTTCAAACATAGAATGCTCTTGTGTAAGCGTCATGGCCACACCATAGCACGATACTACAGCTCATGTAATTGTGTCCCGCCTCGGGAACCCAACCACGCCAAGCCGGGGCGACCACGATGCGAAACAATGGACGTCAGAAGCCGTGGAGCTTTATCTACTACTAGTAGTATAATACATACTGTTCGTAGGTATTTTTAGCGCTTGATGACACGAGCGCTGCCTCCACTTTACCACCTTATTTCGCAACGGGTCGAAAATGTGGGCTATTTGAAGGCGCTCCACCCCCTGCTGAACTTGTGTGATTACACGTTTGAACGTGGTATCAACGATGGCACGATGGCCATGCTGCAGAAAATGCTCAGCAGTACATACAAGTAGCATCACGGCGTCTTGAGCTACTGCAGGACGTGGACATGTCACGACAAAGCTCGTGTCGTGACATACTTGCACCATTGGAGTAGTTGCTAGCTGCCTGAGCCTCTCCAAAGTGCAGACCGAAATCAACCACCACCCCCAAGGCTGAACAGAGCAGGAAGAGACGCTCTACGGGCATTTTGTTGTAGCTGTCATTGGGACGAGACGTCCGTCCAAGACCGCCTTGGGCCGTCGGCATGTGTCGAGCTCGCCGCCATACATATCCAAGGTATTTACAAGTAGTAGGTAGAGTAGTGGCTCCCATACATGACGCCCAAGACGCCCTCGTAGACAAACTGTTACTGTTACTCTAAGATGTGAGCGCGCAACAAGAGAACTGGCTCGATGTTACAAGGCTGGCCTCATCAAGTATGTACCACCACCCTTGACATTCCTATTTGTTATAGCTACTAGTAATGTATTACTAGCAGTTCTTTTAGCAAGTTGGCTCCCAAGTAGCCCGCCCTTGCTTCGTCAATCCGATTGCATGATCCCCAACGGGAAAGAAGACTCCGCATCACTTCACCTAAATACATACCCTGCGAGCACGGGAGGATGTCTGCGGTGTGCGGTGTCTTACCTATCTTACCTATGAGCAGTAATTAGTACATAGCTCTTCTACCTGGTGATGACTTGCCAGGCACGGTCTCAAATGTCGGCATTACATGCCTGCATACAATGAATGACCCGCAGACGCAGCCGGGCGGGACGGGCTTGTTCTCCGACCCAAGTGTGATTTGCAGGTACCGCTGCTCAAAGCAAGTTGGCGGTACAGGTACTTTGCACCAGCCGGCGTTTCCCAACTGCTACCAGTTCCTTCGCGTACAAAGCGCCGTCCGTAGCGTGGCATCTCTGGTACTGCCGCTGCGAATGGATGACTACAGTACTTGTTAGGTACATCTGACAACGCAAGCCTGAATGGGAAGCGATACGCCGGCTGGTACTGGGACTACAACCCTTGTAGGGGCAAGTACAGATACAGATACTGGCCTGCAGACTGCATCAGCCTGCCCGCAAACCCATCTCACCAACCAGGCTGCCCGCATGGCGCTCCTTCAGACCCTTCCGTCACCTCCCACTTGTGTCTCAACCAACCCATCTCCATCTTCCAACCACGATAGCCAAAGCATTCAGCCTCATCGCCAACATATACTTTCAGCCCATTTTCTACCCAAATATCTCTTTCCTTCCACCTCTGATCGATTCCATCACCCAATGACGGCCGATACATCCTCAGGAGCTTGAGCCCCGCGCTATCTGTCGCCTCCAGAAGCACCACTCGCCTCTGGCCATCGTTGCGGCATTGCCTCACCCTCCCCGGCGCGCTATTCTGTCTTCTCGTCGGCATGGGTAATGTCAGCAGCAAGACCGACGACGGTCCGGTGCTATATCTCCGGGACCAGAATAGGCGTACGTCGACCCTTTGTTTTCCTTCGTGGCCTTGGCTCCCCAATCTGCTAACCTACAATCTACCCGTGTCAGTGACTATATCCTCTCTCGTCGTCACCAGCCCGCGGAAGCGAACCTCGGTCAACATCATCCCCAATGCGTTCCCATCAAATAAAGTGGCCGCGAGCCGATCAAATGGCGATTCGTTGCCCGTTGAATACGTACAGGTCCGTTTGCGCTAACCGGCGACCCTGCAACGGTGACCTTCTACTGACGTTCATGACTGTAGGATCCTGAATCGTTAAACAATCCCAACAACGCGCCGGCGTTTCTTTTGAAGCTCAGTAATGACGACGAGCTCATTTTCACCTTTACCTTTGTGATGCGCCAGCAACAGCAGCCGAGCCCAGCCAACCTCTCCACCTTGGAAGGCAAGCCTCCTACGACAGACACGAGCATCTCTGGCCTCACCTTTATTTGCGCTTCCACGCCAAAGGAGGTGGCGAATCTCGTGACTCGCGAATTTCATGCCGACCCGAACCTCCACAAGAACGCGAATGTGGACCTCGTTGGTGACTACAGCACAAATGGCAGCACGTCGGTGTCCTTCGAATGGACGTGGAAGTGGAAACCTCCCAAATCGCAAGAAGATAAAGGAGGTGGCTGGAGGAACTCATGCAGCGTAAGTATACTCGCATCGACGTTGTTGAACCTCTCAACCAACAGCATCTGACGCTTTGTGTCATCAAGTTTGTCGAGTACGATTCGCGAGCACATCGACTGGACACCCTTGCCAGTTTTTCGTTCTGGGTTGCCAGTGAGTAACCAGGGCGCAATTCCATGGCCGTACCATTGTTTTGCTCATTTTACTAGACACGGCATCACCTTCGAGTCATCCCAATTCTCCGACACCATTCCTTTTGGCCTCGCCACCGAAAATCAGGGTGGCGTCGATGCAATCAGTCGACTCTCGCCTAACAGCTCCCGATATCGAGGAGCCCGTCTCCCCGCTCCAACCCATCCACGATGCTGTCGGGCCCCCGGCAACCTCGACACCGGCAGAGCACGTCAAAGTAGACGTACCCAACCCCAGATACGAGGACGATGTCGGCACCGGCGAAGACGGGCCACTCTTTCGAGCCACGCTCAAAGCTCTCGAGCAGAAGACCGGCAGTATGCGGTCGCAGATGAAGAAGGTGCTCAAACGAGCCGAGCAGGCCAATTTGGCTCAGATCGAGGCCAATGACGCTTACGTTGCATTCATGGATGCTCTACGCGAAGCCTCTTCGACGAATGCGAACGCGTTCCAGCCCGCTATCGAGCACTATTTCGACAAGATTGCTCGCGAAGTTCTGACCTATGAGCGCCAAAACACTTTAAACTTACAAAAGACGATCGTGGAGCCGCTCAGTAAGGTATATCAGCTAGACATCAAGCAAGCAGAGTCGAAGAAGCGAGATTTCGAAGAAGAGAGTAAAGACTATTACGCCTACGTCTCTCGCTACTTGGGCCAACGTCAAGACTCGGTCAAGGCCAAAAAGCTGGCTGAAAGTGACTCGAAGTATCAAAACAAGCGTCGGATTTTCGAACTGAAGCGATTCGATTACTCGAATTTCATGCAAGATCTTCATGGAGGCCGGAAAGAGCAGGAAGTACTATCCTACTTGACAAAGTATGCTGATGAGCAAACCAAGTCATTCCTCTGCGCCGCCAAGAAGATTGAGACCTTCGTTCCTCAGCTCACGGCATTGTCCAACGAAGTTCAGGGGGCAGACAAAGAGTATCAGTACCGCCGACGAGAACGCGAAGAGAAGCGGCGCTTATTGGAGAAGAGCAACACGCCTTATATCGAGCCCGAACAGGCCAGCCCGAACAACCCTGTCCCCTTGCACATGACGTCCAACGGCCAGCACGGGAACACGTCCGACTCGGATCTCGGTCGCGCTGATAGCACAGGATCTCAGATTAAGAGTGCAATGACCGCTGGTTCCGCTCAGGTGCATGTTCCTCAGGGCATCGAGCTCTCCCGGACTCCTGGTAGCCTCGGTCAGGCCGCTGTCAACAGCCCGGCGCACGCAAAATTCAGAGGCATTCGCGACCTGGAGGAGCGAGATGCGACGCAAGCGGCCGTCACACAACGCAAAGAAGGGCTCTTGTGGGCGCTGAACCGGCCAGGTGGGCATGTCGACCCGCGCAACCTGAACAAGCAAGGGTGGCACAAGTAAGCAATCACGCTTCTACTGAGCTCTCAGTTGCTGACAGATGATAGGTTCTGGATTGTCTTGGACCAAGGGAAGTTATCGGAGTACAGTAATTGGAAGCAAACACTCGAGCTGCATATGGATCCAATCGATCTCCGCATGGCATCAGTCCGCGAGGCACGGAACGCTGAGCGTCGATTCTGCTTTGAGATAATAACACCTACCTTCAAGCGTGTGTATCAGGCAACATCCGAGGAGGACATGAACAGCTGGATCAATTCGATAAACAATGCCCTGCAAAGTGCGGTGGAAGGCCGCGGCTATCACGACAGCAAGCCCGGTCCCTCAAGCAAAGCGTCGGAAGAATCATCTTTTAAGCGAGATATAGGCTCTATCCTTACGGGCAAGACGCAGTCTTTGGGCCATTACCATCATTCTCACCACCACAACAGCTCATCCAATGGGCCTGTACGCCGGATCACGGTTGGGGCGCGGCCCAGCGCGGTGCGGACGACCAGCTCCGGCTACGATGAGAGCCCGGACAAGCTTCTGCAGATGGTCCGGGACGCGGATCAGGGGAATTGTTGGTGTGCAGACTGCGGCTCCGGGGCCAAGGTGGAGTGGGTGTCAATAAACCTAGGCATCATTCTTTGCATCGAGTGCAGCGGCATACATCGATCACTAGGAACGCATATCAGCAAAGTACGGTCTCTCACGCTGGACATCAAATCCTTCACAATCGATATTGTCGAGGTGCTCCTCCTGGTCGGCAACCGGGTGTCGAACATGGTCTGGGAGGCCAAACTCGATCCGCTCAAGAAGCCCAGCGCGCAGGTGACTCGAGAGCAGCGATTGAAATTCATAACGTCCAAGTACGTGGATCGGCTGTACCTCGAGCCCATCTCCCCGACGCTATCGAGATACGCAACGGCAGACGACACGTTACTCGCGGCCATTAAGAAGAACGAGATTCGCGAAGTCCTGTACGCTCTATCACTCAAGGCCAACCCCAACGTCCTGGACAAGATGAGAGGCACGCACGCCATCTGGCTAGCACTAGCAGCAGCAGACCCGGCGGCTCCGTCGCCCACGCCGGGCGCCAGCGCGCCTGACGCAGATGGCAAGGCCGTCCCGTTCCCGGTAGCGGAGCTCCTCATCCAGAACGGGGCAGAGATCCCAGCCGCGCTGCCTGCCTTTCCCCTCGGGCGGTTCGCGCAACAGTACTACGAGCAGAAGCTAGGAAGGGGCAGTCACGCCACGACGTACGACGGGCTCGGCTTGCTGCCGTCACACCTCAGCTCCAGCGATAGGGCGCTTCGAGAGAAGGAGGCTCGACTTCAGAAGCGAGTGAGTGCGGGTGGAAGACTGGCAAAATCACCAATACCTGAAAAGTAGGAGCACAAGTTCTGGGATCGATTGGCAAGCTTTGCATTGTGTTACCACTTGTACGAGGGACCGCGTTTCAGAAGCCTCTGGTCCGCCAGCGAGGAGAGGGCGTATTCGTATTTGACATGAGCGGGGGCGTTGCGTTTGCGTTGCGTGCTTGGAGACCATGTGTGCCAGAGCCTCGGTGAATTCATCCAGACGACTGTGTGAAGGGCCGTGCTCAGGGGGGCGTTCTTGGAGGCAGGACGACGTGTTGGAGCATACCACACCTTGGTTCGCGACGTGTAATGTCTTAACATGACGGCTGAGGCCGTGACCAAAGAGTTGGAAATTCAGATAACAGAGTCTTGACTTGTATCCGGGAAATGGTCAGCAGTAGATGCTAAGGCTCTAATTGTAATGAGACATGCAGAACGCTCCGGGCACGAAAGATGATTCTTTTTTCCCCAACAACAGGCTGTTCATCCTACATGCGCGCTGCAGCTCTACCTACATACGATGCTGCTTTTATCTGTACAGCAGTAAGTAAAAGCTAAAGCAGTCTTTCAAGGAACACACTGCATGCAGGTGCTGCCTCTATCTATCTAAATCATGTTACTTTTGTGTCTGTGGCTGACATACTTATGTACTGCGATGTAATTATACGGCCCCATGTTCCGGTAACCATGATCGAACTACAGCAGCCTACAT
Organism: Torrubiellomyces zombiae; assembly: GCA_018831705.1. NCBI lineage: Eukaryota > Fungi > Ascomycota > Sordariomycetes > Hypocreales > Ophiocordycipitaceae > Torrubiellomyces > Torrubiellomyces zombiae. Next base: position 35,826 of record JADHZA010000111.1, on the reverse strand, counting down.
ACATACTGTTTCAGGTGGGCCGGGCAGAAACAAGAAAAGAGCTCTTCAATCATGAAAATTTCATCCGACTCAGAGACAAAGAACGATGCTTCGAACCCCCATGAAAATCCCCCCCAATGTCTATATACATCCTACCTAGCCAACCAGAACGGACCCAAATGATTGCCCCCATCGTAGCAAAAGAAAAAAAAAAAAGAGAAGCCAGCCTTGTCCTCCATATCCAGCGACTCTTTGTGATCCTCCTCTTCCTCGCGCATGAAAATTTTCAATCATCGACCATGGACCTTCTTCTTCTTCGCCTTTGGCGATGCCTCCGGGTAAATGCTGGAGCTGTCGTCGGCAAAGAGCTGCTGATCGCCTTTGCCGCCCATGGCTATGAACTCCTCCGGCGCCCTCTGGTGGTCGGGCGCGTGTTCCTTGTTCGTGATGCGGTGCTTGTTCTTGGCGAACACTTTGACGGGGGGCTTGTCGCCGGCGGCGACGGCGGTGACTTGGACGGTGTTGAGGGATGAGAGGAGCGTGCGCTCGCGTGCTGGGCCGCGACGGTCTACTTCCAGCCCTTCTATGCCGCCTACGAGGCCTCCTGTGCTGTCGTTCAGGGCGGGAGCGGTTTGCGTCAGCCACGGGTGGGACAGGCATTGATCTATGGTGAATCTCTTTGCCGGATCGACAATCAGCATCGCATCGATCAGGTTCACTGGAGGGAGAGTTAGCTTTCTGTTCTTTGTTCGAATGGGTCCAAGTGTGCACACTCACGAGCCGAATCGCCAACCGAGTCCCAGTACGGTGCGGGATAGTCGAAGCGGCCGCCCCTGATTTGTTGGGACAGCTTGTAAGGGTAGTCTCTCGAGTAGAGCTCGTCGGAAAAGGGGGGGAAGCCGCAAAGACAGATGTAGAGAACGACGCCGAGTGACCAGATGTCCACCGCTTTGGTGTACTTGCGCTGCTTGGTTTCCGCGAGGATTTCGGGAGCCACGTAGCTGGGCGTTCCGCAGAGCGTGGTGGTGAAAGACTCTTCTCCGATGATCTTGGCCAGCCCAAAGTCGGCCAGCTTGACGTGGAGGTGCTTGTCTACTAGAAGAATGTTCTCGGGCTTGATGTCTCGATGCACAATGTTTCGCTCGTGCTGGGAAAAAAAAGCTTGTCAGTCTGCGAAGTATCTTGGTGTTGCTTGCTGCAAAGGTGAACGTACCAAATACTTGATTCCTTGGAACAACTGCAGAAAGAGCTTGCGTGACTCATCTTCGGTGAGCTTCTTCTTCATGACGATAAAGTTGAAAAGCTCTCCCTCGGAGGCTAATTCCAGAACTAGATAGACTCGGTCCCGCTCATTGAAGGTATCCTTGAGGCAGAGGACGTTCGGGTGGCTGACGCCCATCAGAACGCCAATCTCCTGCTGCAAGCCCTCCGTCTTGGACCGGTCATCCTTGCCTGGAAGCCTGGTGAAGATTTTGACGGCATATCTTTGGCCGCTGGACTTTTCCACGCACAGGTAGACCTCGGCGAAGTGTCCCTTGCCTAACTTCTCGAGCAGCGTGTACTGTTGCAAGAAGCCGTTGGTTTGTCGGCTCTGAGGATAGCGGAACACGAATCTTGCTTTTCCATGGACGGCAATCTCGTCCTGGTCCTCTAGCTCACGGCGCTGATTCCGGCCGACAAGAGCCTCGTTGACGTAGGTCCCATTACTCGACAGATCCTCGACAATGGCCACAGCGTCGGTTCCTTTGTTCTCGGTGAAGAGTAAACAATGCCGGTTCGACACAACACCGTCACGAACCACCACGTCTGCCACGGCTCGTCAGTGGATCAGACATGGAGAAGAGGATGATGATGAAGGGAAGGGTTAGGTTGGGTGAGAGCAGAGACGATGAAGGCAGACTCACCACACTCGGGATGGCGTCCTATCAAGTAGCCGCCCGAGGCCACGCCCTTGATCTTTGTTTTCTCAAAGGCCTCCTCGTCTTGTATGGGGAGTGGCTTGTCCGTGTCTGCGGGTGAGTCACCATTTGCGGCGCACTTGGTGGAGCCGGCCATGGGACAGGCATTTCTCTTCTTCAGCACAAGCGGCTTGTCGCCGTACTTGGGATCCAAGGGAACAAGATAGCCCCAGACGCCCTCCTTGACCTCGTCCTGAACCTCGTCGGAGAGGGCGGGATGACGGTCGATGAACTGGCTGAGGGGCTGGGTATCTTGAGGTGGTGACGAGAGCACTTGGCTCTGGGGCCAAGGCTCGTCCGTCTTCCTAGGCGTCACTGCATCGGCGCGACTGTCGGGCGGCGTGACGGCAGTGGCCTTGCCGGGGACAGTGTCGCTCGAGTCGTGTGTGGCGTGTGTGACGGGTGAGGGTAGATGTTGCTTGTTCACAACGGGCGTCTTGTCGCCGACCTGGGAGAGGCGATCGGAGCGTCTAGGTTTCTTGGTCTCGGTCCCCTCGTCCGGTAAAGAGCCCTGCCGAGAAGATTTGTCGGTAAGGTGCCTGAATTCGAGGGTGCACGCACACGGGGGGGCGAGGACTCACACGTAAGCGCTTCAATTGACTCTTCTCGTTGCGAGGCGCCATGACCCCGGGGTCTATCTACTTGGAGGAGGAGTTGCCGGCTCGCGATGGCGACAGGGTACACAGACACGGTATGCACAGAAAGGGGGGCTCGTGGATGCGACTCAATGATGAATCAGAGCAAAGTCGATAGGTGACTGGGGGAAGCTGAGCAGATTAAAAAGCCTGGGACTGGGAGGCCTGGGACTGGGAAGCTAAAGAAGCGGGATCCAGTTCCTTACCTATGTATACAAGTAGGTGTGTAACTCGTGGGGATCACCAATGGTATCCTTAGCGTCACTGGGGAGTCGCCTTGCTGCAGCATGGGGGAAAAGGACGACGAGGCAATCCTGATTTTCCCGTTGGTTGCGTGCAAACGCCAACAGCAGACAGCAGACGGAGCCTCAATTATATGGACCAAGAAGAACAAGAGCCCACCAGATCTCGCCTCGTGAGCAGGGAGCGTGAGGGGGACTGACTCCCTGGCGTGACCTGTTCGCTAGTAGTACCTTAGGTACCTTGGTCACAAGCACTTTACCAAGAAGATACCTTGCCACTAATACATGCAGCAACAGGCACCTGGTACTCCGTAGATGGAGGAGCTTTCCGACCAGTACCTAGGTACCTAGTAGTGTCTGTCCAACGGACATGTCTAATAGCTGTAAGTAATAGCTGCAACAACCAAAAAGGCATCCAAGGCAACATCTTCTTCTTCTGCCCGAAGACGTACCCACGTTTCACTATCGCGACAAACACCATATCCTCTTTCTGCCTGCGCCTATCCCTCAGCTGTTGCGCCGCTCCGTGCCTGCTTTGCCTTACCCATCATTCCCAGGTCGTGCTTCGTTGTGATGCGCTTGCCGCGTCGGATCGTGCCCATGCTGGCAAACTCGCCCCCGTAACGCCAAGCTGTCGCGATGTCATAGGCAGCTTTTGCTCCGCTAGCGGTGGCGGCGGCGTACGAACCTACGCGCCAGGAACGTAGTGTCAGCCTGGGATAGACAGGTCATCCTGCGCGAGACAGACGTCAGCCGAAAGGTTCACACAACTCGAACAGGCTGGCTCGAGGAATGTACGTAGACAAGTACGTGCGTCAGAGGATGTGGTGGTGATGGTAGTTGTGATGGCCACTGGTAACGGTGGTGCCGGTAGTGGCGAAGGAGGAAGAACAGAGCAGAGCAGAAGAGGTCGGAATTTCTTCAGTACACTCTCACACCCTAGTAACCCTACCCATAGTGGTCGCAACTTTCTTATAGCTGTTTGAGGCTGACCGAAGGGGCACCGCACATGGATAACGACCGGCCCTTTCTGCAGGTACTCACTATCTTCACCTGGCACTGCTGGAAGGTAAAATTGAAAAATGCGTTTCACCTGCTGGACGGTCCATGAACGTCGACCAGTCTTTCCGACAGTCCTTTGCTATTAATATGTTAACTAAAATAATGACCCCAGCTCGGCACAGCAAAGTTTCCATCTCCTCGCCATCTTCAATTTGGTCCGAGGGGAGTACCCAGTTCTTGAATCAGTGTTCCGCGTCACTGGGGAGTAGACATTCGATTGATGTAGCTGAGGTTTGGACCAATAAGCAAGCAATCGTCAAATAGGTGATGATGATGAAGGTCTGTTTCAAGCGTTCCCAGAGCGTCAGTTGGAGGAGCTCCTAGAGTTCTGTTTTCCCGGTTGGTAATTTCGATATGACGAGGCTTTTGCAACGGAAGAAGAGGAATCCCGTTGTTCTGCCATTAAGTCCGCCATAGGAACTGCAGATTATAGGCTTGTGTGGGTATACCTTTCTTTAGCTTTAGAGGCACGTATATGAAACCTTTGGAGTTCGGCCCATTGGTTGAATAATACCTTGATCCACAGGTTCAATGCTGACGCCACACAGCTCAAGGCGAGCTATAAGGTTCTTGTAGAATACTGCTGGGTCTGAGACTGGAAGTTTGAAGCCGAGTGTGTTAAGGAGCGAGATTTTGTTGAGGCGACATTTCGGTTGGTTGATATAGCTTAGGTTCGGACCAATAAGCAAGCAATCATCACCATAGGTTTTGATGAAGGTGTTGGGCTAGATCGCCCTGTTCCTTAGTAAATATCTCGATTCCATCGGGAATGTCCATGTAGATAGTTTGCTTTAGATAGCGGTTCAAGAAGGCCCCAACAAAGTCGACTTGTTCAATTTCCCGTTTGTTCACAGCTGCCATAGCCACTAAGAATCTCCCGGTTGGGGGATGCTAGTGGAGGCGAAGGTTTCGAGATGATCGATTCCTTCGATCTGCATGAGCCTGTTTGCCACCAACCGAGCCTTGTATGGTAGGGCTTGTTATCCGAGCCTTTTTTGAGTTTCAACACCAGACGGGCCTTTAGAGGACGGCGGTCTTGTGGAGATTCGCTGCGCAGAAAGAACTTGACTGTGTTTTGCAGCGTTAGTTGCCGCATTTCCCTGAGAATGGCGTCCTTCCAGTGCTTGGCATCTGGATCCTTGAGGGCCTCGTTCCAGGAATAGGGACTGCTGAGCCTGGAAGATGTGATCCAAAATTAGGTGACTAATGTCCATTGGATCATCCCGGGGCCCTCGGGAGGCTTCTCGACCTCTTCTTGAGGTGCTAACTTGATTTCGACGGTACCAAAGGGAAATTCTTCAGCGGAGAGGCTTCTAGTGCATCAATATTATCAAGTTCAAGAGGAGAACATTATTGATGGTTTGCCATTCTTTGCAGACGGTTGAAAGAGAAGCTCATCCGGAACGACAGGTAATAATCTCCGGGATCATGAGCCGAAGCTCCCAGGGCAGGGTCGTCCATAGTGGAACTTGTTGTATTCTTAAGCTGTATCGTGTCATCATCTTGCTTTGCTGCCTCGGCGCTGATATGCTGGTGAGTGAAGACAGGTGTACACCACAGATCAACGGCAACCTCTCAGTCTGATCATCGCATGTTCCGGCGTGTACTTGCAGCGTCACGATAAGCCAGGTCAAGGGTGATCTCTCCGGAATACTTGTAGTCCTTGTGTCCCGAGGCGGGTACAGCCTCTTTTTGAGTTGGTGTTCATGATTTTGGCTGACCCAATGTCCCCACGTCTAAAAGAGAAGAAAAGAAAAAACCGAAAAAGAAAGACTAACGAGTGTATAGTTTATGCAAAAGTGACAATAGCTCGTGTAGATACCCCCATGATGGATGATGGTCTGGATTGTCATGACCGAACTGGACATATTAGAGGCACGTGATATATCACATGATGCCATGGGCGGTCACCGCCCTCGCTTAGCTTCCACCCACAGGTGAAAGACGGCAGAAAACTCGGCGGGGTGGTAAGCGTCCTGGAGGCCCCACCAAAGGGCTAATCCAGGCTGCTCGACCCCGTCCGACGGCCGAAACAGACGACTCTGGCGTCCAAATCTCGACTCAAAGGAAAAGGGAAAAGAAAGGCCCAGCGTACGTGGAAACCGTCGACTCTGTGACCGACCCGCAAGATGCCGACCGCCACGCGCGATGGCCAGCCGCAGCTGCTGTTTGTCGATGGATCTTTCGAGGAGCTGGCCAGGGAGATGGCCGACTACCTTAAGGTCGAGGAGGCGAAGCAGCTGCTGAGCAAGGACAATGTGTCAAAGGAAGACGTTCTCGCCAAGCTTGTGGCATCGTCGCCCGCCCTCAACACCGTCCCCGAGAAGGAATACACGGCTGCGTCGAACCTCTTGATCTACCTGGTGCTGCAATCGGCCGACCCCAAAAAGTACCTGCCGACGCTGTGTAGCAACTTTGCCAAACCTCTCGCCAACTCACCCGCTCACGGACCAGGCCTGTCGCTAAATGCCTTGTCGACCGTTTTCAACCTGCTCGACTCGGAGGACCCGATCCGCGCGCGCGTCTTCATGGAGATTCTCAAGTTTCTCAAGACACATAGCATGTTTGACAGCCTGAGGCCGTACCTCAACAAGCTGCCCGAGTGGCTGGACGCATGGGAAACAGGCGAGGAGATTGAGCGCAAAATTTTCGAAGAGGTTGCCGAGGTGGCCTTGGACGCCGGCGAAGAAGGGTGAGTATCCTTTTGCTTTCCCTCAAAAAGAAAGGAAAACCCGAAACTGCCCCTTGACGAGAGCCAGGCTAACCAGTGGGGTCAAAAACACAGGATTGGGTACGAATTCATCCTCAAGGCTCTTCGAACCTTTGACGCGGATGAAAAAGACGAAATCAGCTCCGAGGACGCGCAAAGACTATCCCTCCGCGCCGTCAAGATGGCCCTCCTGTCCAACACGCACTTTCTCTTCCAAGAACTCCGGGCCATCCCCACCGTCGAGGCCCTGAGCGACTCCCACCCGGTATACTCGCAGCTGCTCGACATCTTCGCGGAGCAGGATCTCGAGGACTACAACGACTTCAACGACGAGCACGAAGGCTGGCTCGACCAGCAGAAGCTGGACCACGACAAGCTCCACCGCAAGATCCGCCTCCTCACGTTTGCCAGCCTCGCCGCCGCCACACCCAGCCGCGAGATCGAGTACGCCAAGATCGCCAAGGCCCTTCAAATCCCCCAGGAAGACGTCGAGATGTGGGCCATCGACGTGATCCGCGCCGGCCTCGTCGAGGGCAAGCTCTCGCAGAAGCGTAGCATCTTCCTCGTCCACAAGGTTACCTATCGCGTCTTTGGCCAGAAGCAGTACCAGGAACTGGCCACCCGCGTCGATCACTGGAGGGAAACCCTGCGCAACGTCCTCGATGTCCTCCGTCAGGAACAGGCCAACGCAAAGTCCCAGAAGGAAAGGGAGGTGCAGGATCTCGAGAGGAAACTGAACCCGATGAGCATGGGGGGCCGAAGACAGCAGCATCGTGAGAGGACAGACAATGACGATTGAAAAGGAAGAAAGATCTATTCGACAAGAGCGGGATGGACCTACCTGAACAAGAAATGTTCTCAAACGAGAGGGGACAGATCAGGATACGAGGATGCCGAGTCAAAAGCTCATCGGACGTTGCGGGGACGTCGCATCTCCGAACAAGTAATTCGTCACCTCGGGGAGAATATGTGGCTTCTTTCAGACGGGGGGGAGAAGCAATGTCGTGCTTCGGACGACTTTCAGGGGGGGATGAAATTGACGGTTCACCGGCGTAGCAGGGGTATTGTCTTCCTTCCTAGCATCAACCAGCCCTTTATGAGGGATTTGGGGTCAGAGGCGCCTCTGTATATACGGAAATCTTTTACTTTTGAAACTTGAAGCGTTAAAATGAAAAACAAATTTGCTAAAGAAAACAACAGACGATTTGTCCTTTGGCGACAGTACATTTCCCCCTCGAAGACGTGCTTCTCGGCTCACAAGATACAGATGGGGTTCATGTTGTAAAACTACATCTGCCACTGCTCCTCGTCATGCTCCCTTGCCCCTATTCTATGAAACATGCCCCTCCGAGAATCAAGGTCTATGACACAAAACCTCCAAAACGAAAGGTACCACATGGAAAACCTATGCACACGACATCCAGCCCTCCAGCCCCTCTTCAAAAGTCCTTGCCCAGCTTCTCCGTAAGTCGTTTCTGCGTGGTAGCAGACACATCGTTAGGGGACGGGGTAGCATCAATCTTGACGACCTTGCCCTCAGCCTCATAGTAATCCACGACCGGCATGCTGGTCTCAATAAAGGTACGGAAGCGCTTGCGTATGCTCTCGGCATTATCATCGGAGCGGCCGCTGGTCTTGCCACGCTCCAGCAGACGCGACTCCATGACCATCTCGGGACAATCGTAGAAGAGCACCATCTTGGCGGGACAGACAGCCTGCTCGAACTTGTGCGCCTGGTCCATCTTGCGCGGGAACCCGTCGATCAGGAAGCGGCCCTTGCTGGAGCCCGCGGTGCGCAGGGCGTCCGTCATGGCGTTCTCGAGGAGCTGCACCGTCACCTCCATGGGCACGATGAGGCCGTTCTTGATGTAATCGCGGATCAGGTCGCCGAACTGGGAGCCTGGACGCTCCTGCTCGGCGCGAAGGAGATCGCCCGCGGACAGATGGGTGAAGTGGTACTTCGAGACGAGGTTGGCGCATTGCGTGCCCTTGCCGGCGCCGGGCCCGCCGAGGACGAAGACGACGGTCACATCGGCTGGGTCGAAGGTCGGGGTCGACTTTTCCGGCGGGGACAGCTGTCCGGCCGTTTTGGGGGCGTCGATGGCCGGCGTCATCTGCTTATCTGCGAGAGACGCTGTTGGTTTGTGAGTCTAGGGGATTTGGGGGGGGGGGATCTTACCGGCGCGGCGGTTGACGAGGGTGACGTAGCCCGCCGTTCCTACAGCGATGACGGCAAGGAATGGCCAGAACTTGACCTTGTTCTTGCTGGTCTGAGGCGGTTGCGTTGAGTAGAGGCGCGACCGACAGCTGCGAGTGACGGTGGACGTGGATGTCGACGATGGACGAGCGATGCGGCCTGCCAGGCGCAGCGATGAAGCAATACCGGAAGCCATTGGAGGGGGGATGGTTTAGTATGTATGTAGGACGTTGAAAGTTCCGGTTCGGGGAATCGGACGGGTGAATGACGTAGAGGTGGCTTGAGCACGCTTTTTTTTCTAGACTTGGCCCCTTACGCTTGCTGGATATGGACGGGGGGGAAAGGGGGGTTTTCACGCACAAAGAAGCATAGGCATGAAGAACGAAATGGAAAGCAAAGGAGCGAATTGGGTCAGAGGTTTCGGTCGACGATCCCAGCACGAGAAGAAGAGAAGAAAGAAGGCCAGGAGGGTGAAGCGATGAAGTATGGTAGGTAGTAATTAGGGTATGTAATTACAGGTAGGGGGTTCCATTGCCAGCGAAACGCGGTGTCACGTGGGGCCTCGTTTCATCACCCTTGAGGGTTCTACTGTAGTGAGAGTAATACCACGTGTATGACCACGCATCAACGGGGACTTATAACGCAGACCGTAACAACGAGCAGTAGGTAATCTGTTCGACGAGACAGACCCAAGCTTTTCATCGCCATGTCTTGCACTTGGAAACTGCCACTCCATCTCACTCCCCGGAGCACCTCACCTCGACTTACACGGCCATACCACGTGCACACCCGCCAACGGCCCGACTCACGGTGCCGCATTGCCGTGGTAAGCCTGCGTCCCAACACGAAGCAAAACGACATGACAGAGACAGAGTCCACAGCATCATGACTCTCTCCTCGACAACGACAGCCACGCACACATCCGCAAAGGACGAGCAACCTCAATCATGATCCTCACTCTCGCCCTCCTCCTCCTCAGCTGGCACTTCACAGCCGCAGACCACTGTGTAAGTCACGCCGACCCCCATACAAAACCCTCCAAGCACTTACACCCTCCACAGTGCAACCAACTCCGCCAATCCCTCGGGTTCCTCACCAGCTACCCCGGCGAAGCAAGCTACAACGCCAGCACGACCTCATACTGGTCGATCCAAGAATCCTCGCTGCGGCCACGATGCATCCTCCAGCCGCTCAGCGCGCAAGACGTAGCCAGCGCCCTGTCCATCATCAAACGCAATGACTGCCACTTCGCCATCAAGGGCCACGGTCACAGTCCGGCCGCCGGGTTCGCCAACCTCAACGACGGCGTGACCATCGACATGACGGGTCTGTCGGGCGTCGAGCTCAGCCGTGATGGCAAGGTGGCACGTGTCGGCGCGGGCGCGTCCTGGCTGCAAGTCTATCGGCGTCTCGAGCCGTTGGGCTTAGCTGTGGCCGGCGGACGGAACGGACGTGTCGGCGTGGCCGGCCTGCTTCTCGGCGGGGGGATTTCGCACTTCACCACGCGGGTGGGCTGGGCGTGCGACCATGTCGTCAATTACGAGGTGAGTCCCTTACATTCAAGAATCGATATCATAACCCCTAATCAAACGCCTATGTAGGTCGTCCTCGCCAACGGCACAGCCATCTCGGCAAACCGCACCTCGCATCCTTCGCTCTTCCACGCCCTCAAAGGCAGCGGCAACAACCTCGGCGTCATCACGCGCTTCGACCTCGCCACCTTCGCCCAGGGCGCCATCTCCGTGTCCCAGCTGTCCCACGACATCTCGCAACGGTCCGCCGTCTTCAGCGCATTCACGGCGATAACGCGCCCTCCGAGATTCGACCCCAAGGCCTCCCTCGTCACCGGCTTGCTCTTCAACTCGACTTCCAAGCAATGGCGTCTCTCCAACTCGGCCGTCTACACCGAGGCCGTCGCGGAGCCCGCCGTCTTTCGCGACTTGCACGCTGTTCCCAGCCAATCGAGAAAGGTGTTCAATACATCACTTGCTGCGTTTGCCGATGAGCATGCTACGCCGCCTTTGTTCGTAAATGTTGACCTCATTGATAGTCCCGTCTGGTTGCTAACGAGTTGTCCGGCAGGAACTGGCTCTTCGCTACCGCCACTTTCAGAGCCGATGCTCGGCTTATGGACGACATGTTCACCGTTCTCAACTCGTCGTTGACGTCGTCTCTTCCGGGAGTAGGATGGAATCTCGCTTTTGAGCCTCTTGCAGGCGCTATGCTCGCCGGATATGGCACCTCGCCCAACATGCTGGATCTGGGACCCGATCATGGGGGCTTCGGTATGTGAGCTGTCGGAATTTTTGAAACGGCTGTGTCAACTTGGTTCTCCTCATCGCTTTGCAGCCAACACCGTGTGCTAATCGATTGTAGTCTTCTTGCTATCCGCATTCTGGCCTAATTTATCTGTCCGAACCACTGTCGAGGCTACAGCTCGCCACGTTCTGGATCAGATAGAGGTCCTGGCACGAAAGAGGGGCCTGCTTCAGCGCTTTCAGTACCTCAACTATGCAGCTCCCTACCAGAAACCGCTCGACTCGTACGGTCCAAAGAACAAGGCGTTTCTTCGACAAGTGAGCCAACAGTACGACCCGGCCCAAGTGTTCCAGCGCCAAGTTCCCGGTGGCTTCAAGCTTGTCTAGAGTTGTCCGGGCGGTTGCGTCATTCACATGTACTTTGCAAAAGTCCGAGAGAACTCTGTCATGATATGGTATTCAATACATAGAATTGTGTCCATGCAGCTAAGCCCATGCAAGGCCCTTGTTTTTGTGTGTTCAAACCATGCATCGTGGCTCGAGATTTGCCAGCACTTGTCATCAAAGGAAAGTGGAAACAAAATGCATCATCTCCGCAGCAACTCCCCCTGTCCTCCATCGACGTGAACGGCTCCTGCGTTGAGTGACTCTCTAACCAGAGGGGTTGCCGTTGAAGGCGAGGAGGTTGGAGGTGCCATCGGGGATGCCCTGGAGGACGTCGCGGGTGGCAAGCTCCTGGAGACGTCGGCAGAGCGCCTGGGGGTCCGTGAGGCCCTCGAGGGCGGCAATGTAGGCGCCAAGACCAGTGATGTGGGGAGTGGCCATGGAAGTGCCAGAGATGGTGTTCTATAGGTTCCAATTCGTTAGCAAGTATACCCCATCTCACACGCATTAGGGGACGGGTACTACTCACGGTGCCGCCGTTGAGCCAGGTGGAGAGGATGTCGGTGCCGGGGGCGAAGATGTCAACAACGCTACCATAGTTGGAGAAGCTCGACTTGTTGTCGCTGCTGTCAGTGGCGCCGACAGTGCAGACGGTGGGCTCCGAGGCTGGTGAGAAGCCGGCCGCGTCCGTGTTGTCGTTGCCGGCAGCAACGGCGAGGAAGACGCCATTGGTGATCATGCTGGCGGCGGCCTGGTTGAGAGTGGCAGAGTAGCTGCCGCCCAAGCTCATGTTGGCCACGGTACCCTTGGCGCAGCCGCGCTCCTTGGAGTCCTGGACGGCGAATTCCATGCCGGCAATGATGTCCGAGATGGAGCCAGAGCCGTTGTCATCCAGAACCTTGACGCCGTAAAGAGACGTCTTCTTGGCGACGCCGTACGTGGCGCTGCCGATGGTGCCGGCGCAGTGAGTGCCGTGGCCATTGCCATCCGTGTCCTGTCCGCTGACGTAGCTCTTCACGAAAGTAGCACGGCCCTCGAATTCCTGCACATTATTATGTTAGCTTGCTCTGAATCTTCTCTATGCCCTGGCTTGTTGGACGAAGACTGTAATCTGGAACTTACGGGGTGGCTGGCATCGATTCCAGTGTCGATGATGTACGAACATGTGCCCTCTCCGGCGCTTGTGTCGTAGTCATACGAGCTGGCTCCGAGCTGGCGGTGCGAGATGCGGGTCAGGCCCCAAGTGGCACCCGGCTGTGAAGTGAACTCCTTGATGGTGACAATGGAGTCCTTCTCAACGTGCTCAACCTGTCATGACACTCGAGCGTTAACATTTTTGCTCCAAACAATGATTTAGAGGCAACAAAAAAAAAGCGTGAAGGTGGCATTCAGCGCTGAAAACCACATCTGGTACGGGGAGAAGATCAGTCTGCCACGTACATCGGGGTGCTCACGAATGGACTTGAGCTGGTTGGCATCGAGCTTGCTCGCGAATCCGCGGAAGAGGACGTTGTAGGTGTGGTCAGCCTTGGAGGAGATGGAGTTTACGGCCTCGTCAACGGCGATGTGGGCAACATCCTTGCGGAACTTGACGATATATCGATCCGCAATGACCTTCTCCTCATCATGAGGGGCCAGGAGAGGGGCTGGGTTGGCACGCTTTGTAGGCGCGGCAAGAACTGCTGGAAGCAGAGCGAGAAGAAGAGACAGCTGCATGGTGATGATCTTTGTCCTTTGTCAAGTGGCTCCAAGATGCTAATCGACAGGAATAGAAGACGGCTGATCTAGAGTCTCAAGCCTGATCCAAGGCAGTAGGCCAAGAAGAAGAGTTATGGAAGAAGAGGATTGAGTCGAGGGTGCTGTCGATCATGTCGAGCTGAGACATGGCGATGATGAGCGGTATTTATACCCGTCTTCAACCTGTTGATGATTCTCATCATACCTAGTATGGAAGTGATTCGTCAAAGCACTCGATGAGACTAATGGTGGCGAAACACAGTCCATGACCTTCCAGAAGGGGCAGCTCTCTGCTCGTTGGACTGTCATATGCTCTTGTTTCTATGTTTGCAAGGTCCTGTTGGGGAAGTGGTTATCAATTTCGGGGCCGTACCGGATGAATCTGCACAGGCATTCCCATGCTTGCAGCTTCTGAATAGATGCTAGCTTGAATCCTTGACTTGCGATTAGCAATCCGAATAGACGTACCTGGGCTGGTGTGCAACCCTTTTGGTACTAATGTGTCCGGGGTCAGTATTGTAGGGTCTATCTGAATCGACAAGTAGGAGGATGGCGTCAACCCGGATTGAGGAGCCTCAAACTAGCACACAATCGAAAAGGGCACGAGGCAAATACCCGCAGGACAAGGGTTCGCAACAAGAGATTGGAGTGTGTAGGCATATGAAAACCACGCGGCCTTGTCCAGGCCGGAACTATAGGGTCTCCGAATAGATTCATCAACGTCGAAGCTTCGCTCAACAATCATAGGGGAGGCTGTCAGACAATAGGCCAGGGCAAAGGCGGAAGTGGATGGCAGCCTTCTTGCTAGTCGACCAAGATCTACACGTTCTCGTCGACGTCTAGAAGGCTGGAAGGACAATGCCGAACCACAACCGCCCAAGAGTTGGCTTTGAGGCCACCACATCAGCATGCCTTGTCCAGGGGATCTCATCTCCTCAAGGATTGCGACGGCGCCTTCTTGGGCTGTTCTTGCCCACTTGCCTTCCCCTTATCGACCCAACCTTTGCAAGGGGGGCTAGCTCCCGATGGCTGAGGGATGCCACTGTGGACTCATAAATTCCGGGCGAGTGATAGGATCAAGGAGCGAAGAGGCATGAGGATATTTGGAGATGCGGGGTGAGTGGTTTTGCGCCAAATTCAACGTCCAGCCCTTCGAGACGGTGTCGGCAAATGGCATTCTAGCAGCGGTGCTGTCTCGTCACGTTGGACTACAAGAGGTCACCAGATTCATTGGTGACAGCTGGTGCTAGAAAGTCCCCTCCAATTTCGGTTGCGGGTTGTGTGCAGTTGAAAGCAAAGGGCACCGGGCAAGGGGGAACAAATGCCTGGCGGGAACAAACGCTGATTTGCCGCGTCCAACGCCGGGGGTAGCGGTGTGTGAAACAGCGGGAAACCGAGTGTTAGTTTGGATTTGTTTCGCCTCTCGTCAGAGGAGATGGCATCATGCGCAGAGTACGGTGACGACTTGGGGCAAACTCGTGAGTGTGGGGAAGTTGACGTGGGAGTGGTCCCCTTCGTAGTCAAAATGATACCATCCAAGACGGAGCTCTTCCATCCAGCGGCCCGTGAGGTCGTCCCAGGGTCGTATCATGCCTCCTGCGACTGAGGTGTCCTCGATGCATGGTTCCTCGACCCGTAATTTGCGAAGCATTATATCAAGGCAATCCGTCGGTCCTTATCTTCCACAATAGCGGTCTTCCGTCGTGTCGCTCCAAGAGGGGTTGAGAACTTTTTGTCTTGGTGAAACAAAGCGTAGGGGCACCCGAGGGAGGTTTGACTGGAGTTCCGACTTCACTGCTGGGGACGCCAACCTGACCACCTGCCCTTTCGACATGCAGCTAGGGGACCAGGACAAGGGCAGGATGGTCACGGTGATAGCAACAGACGATACGGGCAGCTGTCTGGTTGTCTCGGAGAATGGGCGGCGATTGGGCCGCCGTCTGCTGACATGAGGCTGCGTATTTTGGCGTGAGAGGACGCTGACGCAGAGGGACCTTTTGCGACGAGTTGAGCTTGCAGCTTCCCAAAAGGGATAAAAGGCGGTGGCGTGGATGGAATTTGGAGATGGCTCGCGCGAGTCTGTTGATCCGGAATTGAAGGGGGAGAGGGCGGGGGAAACGGCTGGAAATCCTGAAACTGAGCGTTTTTGCCACGACGATGATGAATTGCTCGATTCGACTAGTTATTGTTGTCGTTGTTGTCGTCGCAGCGGTTTGCGGATGGTGTGTCGAGGAGAATGGGTCTCATTGGGAAGGTGACGATCCGGCAACTATCCGCTTAAGCGAGCTGCGGCGCCCCTTCTCCCGCAGGCAGGCAAGTAACGAGTACGTACTCCATACAGTGAAATTACCTCCTGAATGCACTGCCAGATTACCGGCAGCCGCTGTTCTCGTCGTTTCGTGGGTGGCACCGGGAGGCGGCCAGAGCTCCCCATGCCCACTGAAACGCAGTCATGCTACCACTGCTGTACCCCATACATACTTTCACCCCCAAAAGAGCCACGCAGGTGTTGCTACCCTTGTAGTATCCAAGCAGTCCCCCGACATGGAGAGGGCGATGCTAGGGTGGTAATTCTCCGTACTTGTAGATACGGCTCGGTGATACCCTTAGTACTACTAAGGTAGTAGTTCCCCGTTATCTAGGTCGTATCCGCAGAGGTGTCATCCAATCGATTGCAGCTCCTTGTCCAATCGCCATCTCCGTCTTATCAGGAGCATCGTCCACGACGGCCAGGTCTGGCACTTGGTCCCTGCCGACTCTTCCTAGATGCGGGGATTGGGGTGACACCGCTGCTAGCGGCTCAACGCTGGGCCACGAGAACCTGCCCGTCTGGTGCATGCACGCGGCGTGTCATGTCCCGTCGACTCGGACAGGAGCCGAATGGTTGGAGAATGGGAGAGAGATGTCTGTCATGCCGCGAGGAATCAGTAATCTGCATGTACTCTTCAGGTGTGCCTTGCGGATATATCTGATCTGTGGCGATGATAGGGATCGTCATCCTTTCTCTCTCCCCTAGGCACACACCAGCTCTGTATGTACGTACAGTCCCTTAAGCTCCATACTAGTACTTGTAGTGCCATTGCCATCATCGGTCCTATACGCCAACAGCAACAAGTATACTGTTTACTTGATTCTCCTAGCTCTGTAATTGCGCCGAGATGATGACTTCACTGCCTTATCGAGCGGTAATTACAGGATACTTGTAGGTTATAGTATCCATAGCGGGAATGGCAGTGAATCATATCTCGATAGGAGCAAGCAATACAGAGTACCGTGGTACCGTATACCAGCAACCAGGGTCCTCGTCGCAGAGCCACTTAGCGGCCGAGACGCTGCCGCTCCCGCCCTCAACGGATCCCCCACCGGCGGGCCACTCTCCCCCAACTGTCCCAACCTTTACCCTCTCGTCATTCTTGACCGACCTCCAACACTCACTCCCCCACCTCATCGGTCTGGGTCACCAGAACCCCAATTCGAGTCCAGGCCCTTACCTTTGTACTCTACCGTCATCATGAAAACGCTCAGATGGGAACGAAGTACATAGCCTCCGTCCCTTTCGCCAGGCTGAGCAGCGCCTAGCGGAAAATGAACCGGGGTCAGATCTCCCACTCCATCTCCGCAATGGCGTCTTCGTCCCGGCCGAGGCGGCACCTTCGTCCTCGCCACCAAGACCCTCACGACGCTAGTCGGAACGTACCTGGACCAGAGCACACAACGGTCAAGATACCGGAACAAACGTCCCCTGCTGGCCAACAACGGACACGAGTCAATGGAGTCTGGCAAGGCGGCTGTTGGTGGTGTAAGGGTTCTCTTGCTTTCGTGTTTCTAATTTCGTCTCAATTCTCGTGGGCTCCCCCCATCTCGGCTCGTCTGCTCATCACAAAAGTAAACGTAATGTGCTTCCCATGTCCTGGGCTAACATTCGTCTCGTGATACCCGATTAGGCAACTGTTCGCCGCGCAGAACAGCAGTGTTGCGGGAGGTGAAGAGGGAAACAGCAAACAAGGGCAGGTTCTTCTGGACCTGCTCGTCGTATCCATACTGCGATTTCTATCTTTGGACCGAAGATGCCAAACTACGGGAGACGGCTTCTGACTCGGAAAGCACCGGTATTGCGGACCAGCTCAAGACGCCCAGCCAACGAACTCTGACGTCCTTTGGCTACCAGCGCACGCCGAGACGCCTACCGAGGCCAGATGCCCAGGAAAGTGACGACGAGGGGAACCCTTCTGGCCATCAGACGGAGCCAGCAACGCCTGGCTCAGCGTCACCCAAGAGGAAGCGGGATGCCGTGGTCGACGACGATGACGACTTTGGCGATTTCAATTCAGACGAGGAGCAAGAACTGGTCAAACTGACAGATGGCAAACTGCAACCGGCGCAGCAACGGCCACCGGTAACGCCCACGCAGCAGACTCGTAAAGAGAGCCTAACAGGCCTTCCAACACCTCCCGTCTCTCGAATCCTGTTTCCTGAATCCGAAGCAAAGCGATCCAAGACGGTATCCTTTGAGAGCCCCGGACAGCCAGAGGTGCCCACACCTGCCGCAACGCCGAAGGCAAACCGAGCCTCGGATGCCCGAGAGCCCAGCTCTCCCAAAGCCGTGTTTGACCCAACGGACGAGATTCTGACGCTTCTGGGTGATCAAAACGTCGACCCGACTGTGCTTCGATCCATTCGTAGCCTGCTCAGCAAGGCAGCCCTGAAGGCCATGGCTAACACCGCAACCAACGACTCTCTTCGTCAATCTCTGCGCAAGCGAGATGAAGAGATTGCTAAGCTGCATGCGCATATTACGACGATAGAAGCCAATGCTAAGTCCTCGAACCAACAAGTGACGAATATGAAGGCAGACTTGATGAAGATGTACGAGGCCAACTGAAACGAGCCAAGACTATTGAACATTACATATTACCCTGCATAGCCCTGTCTTTGGATAGCAGTTTCAGCTTGGATCTTAAAGTCGTCTTGCATTGTCTTGGATGAGCCTCCTCGATTGGATACAGCATTTCATTACTAGGCATTTTCATAGCAAGCATTATATATCCACGACCATGGCACGAATTTATGCACTGCCTGGCTGTCCTGTCTCCTCTATAGTCCAATCCCTGGTCTCATATCATCCTGACACTCATCTCTGGCCAAGCTCTCATTGGCTCTATCCACACAATATCTTCATCTCGGCTATCCATGCATACACTCCCTACTTCATGCGCAGCAATCACCGATGAAACAATCGCCACGACAGGCGAGCATCCTCATAATGCAAAAGGGAGAATGCCGCATCTAGTTTCACGAGCTTACAACAATGCTGAGGTCATCCACCCACCTATAGACATAATGCAGAAGCCGAGAGTCATCCGACCCGTAGTCACGCGAAAGATCACAATAATTCTCACAGGTCCATTAGCAAAACCTAACCCTTGAAAAATGTTCACCTTCACATTGATACGACTTCTAACCCCTCCTTCTTACGTTGAACATACAGATATCCCCGCCGCAAGTTCCCGCCTACAAAATGCATGTGAGGGGGGAAACCCCCAAAGCACAGACAAAGAAAATCGCGTTTAGACTTAGTATACACGCTTGAAAGGCGGGACGGGCTTGCACTCATTCTCGTCGAGCGTGGTGGCAATGACCTTGCGGTAGCCGAGGTCGACCTTTCCATGGGGTGACTTCTGGAAGCTGAGAGTATGCTTCATCCACTTCTCGTCGTCGCGGTCGGGGAAGTCTTCACGCGCGTGAGCGCCGCGGGATTCCTGGCGGTTCGCTGCTGAGACGGCGGTTTGAACACTGTAGGGGGGGCCATATCGTTAGCGAGGGAAAGTTTGAGATGGGGGAAGAAAACGTACGCGCAAGTCAAGAGGTTACGCAGCTCGAGCGTCTCGACGAGGTCCGAGTTCCAGATCATGCTGCGGTCCTTGATGCCGACGTCGGCAAAGGTCTTGTCGATGGCCGTCATGCTGCGGACGCCTTCATCGAGACTCTCCTGGGTGCGGAAGACGCTGACGTCGGTCTGCATGGCCTTTTGCATGGCGAGCCGGACCTCGGCGGTGCTCTTGGGGCCGTCCGAGGTGCGGACCTCGTCGAGGACTTGGATGTGGTCGGCGCCGGCGTCGGCCGAGAGGGGCTTCAGCTTGGCGCCGGGGGTGAAGTTGTCGCGGATGGTGTGGGAGACGGCGCGGCCGAAGACGACGAGATCGAGGAGGGAGTTGGCGCCGAGACGGTTGGCGCCGTGGACAGAGACGCAGGCTGCCTCGCCGCACGCAAAGAGTCCAGGGACAACCTTGTCGTTGCCGGCTTGGTCGACCGTGAGCACCTCGCCCGTGTATCGTGTGGGGATGCCGCCCATGTTGTAGTGGACGGTGGGCAGCACGGGGATGGGCTGCTTGCGGACGTCGACGCCGGCGAAGATGCCGGCCGTCTCGGAGATGCCGGGGAGACGCTCGGCGAGCACCTCGGCGGGCAGGTGGCTGAGCTGGAGGAAGATGTGGTCCTTGTCGGCGCCGACGCCACGGCCTTCGCGGATCTCCATGGTCATGGAACGAGAAACGACGTCGCGCGAGGCCAGGTCCTTGGCTGTGGGGGCGTATCGCTCCATGAAGCGTTCGCCTTGTGAGTTGAGGAGGTAGCCACCCTCGCCGCGAGCGCCTTCTGTGATCAAGCAGCCGGCGCCGTAGATTCCCGTGGGATGGAACTGCACGAATTCGAGATCCTGGTTGGGCAGACCGGCGCGAGCAACCATGGCCATGCCGTCACCGGTGCATGTGTGCGCCGACGTGCAGCTGAAGTAGGCTCGGCCGTAGCCGCCGGTGGCGAGGACGGTGTTGTTGGCGAGGAATCGGTGCAGAGTCCCGTCTTCCTGGTTGTAAGCCAAGACACCGCGGCACTCGCCGTCTTCCATGATCAGATCCAGGGCAAAGTATTCGATGAAGTAGTTGGTGTTGTGTCGCAGGGACTGGCCGTACAGAGTGTGGAGAAGAGCGTGGCCAGTTCGGTCGGCGGCGGCGCAGCAGCGATACGCCTGGCCGCCTTTGCCGTACTTCTGCGACTGACCTCCGAAGGCGCGTTGATAGCTGTCGAGTCGTTGTTAGCAGGTGCTGTTAGCAGGTCTCTCCAGACTGCTGCCACGTACATCTTGCCGTCCTCGGTTCGCGAAAAGGGACAGCCGTAATGTTCAAGCTCAATGATGGAGGCTGGTGCTTCGCGCGTCATGTAGTGGATGGCATCTTGGTCGCCAAGCCAATCGGACCCCTTGACGGTATCGTACATGTGCCATCTCCAGTCGTCCTCGTGCATGTTGCCGAGCGCGGCGTTGATGCCTCCTTGGGCAGCGACGGTGTGACTTCGTGTAGGGAACAGCTTGGAGATGCAGGCCGTGTTGAAGCCTGCCTCGGCGAGGCCAAAGGCGGCGCGAAGGCCGGAGCCACCAGCTCCAACAACTAAAGCATCATACTCGTGGTCCTGCGGTCGACATGATTAGTATCGAGGTTTGTGATGAAGACGTTCCACTTATTCGTCGTCGAGACGTACTATAACAGGATACTTTGAGCTCACGAAAGGCGGTGCCTCCTTGGCTCTCAATGGACCGTTTGCTATGACACGAGCTGTGAAGGGCGCCGTCAAGTCAGCGCACAACGCTTCATTTTCCATGCTTGCTGCAGTCCAACAGTGGTCTACTCACCGGCCGGTCGCGTCGTCGAAAAGGATCGTGCTTGGCTTCTCGCCAGTCGGGACAGCTACAAGCCCAAGTCAGCAGGGCATTGAACGGACATTGCCAACGGTCGATTGGTAGGGAGCAAGGTGCAATGGGCACGTCGGCTCGGTCGTTGGGACGTACAAGGCAGCCAGAGGTCAGGTTCCTCATAGCCAAGTGAGGCGCCATGGTCAACAAGAGAGGTATTGTCCAGTCCGCATCCGCAGAGAAGAAACTTGAAAGCCCTTAAGGATGTCGAGGGTTGGAGGAAATCGGGCTCGAGGGAAGCATTCGACGATGGCAGTTGTGCGGCCAAAAACACAACCAAAAGTCGACGACGTCGTCGATGGCGCTTTACTACCGGCAACTAGCCCTTTTGCGCTGTTACTTTGTATGTAAGCAGTGGAGCATGGAAAAGAATTGGGAGAGATCCACATCCGGTCTAGCTCGCCACGCTCGCTTCCTCGGCCCAGCTGGCCAATCAGCGCCGTGCCATTAGCCACTCCGGCTCTGCTACTTGTACTTGCGATAGCCTACTCCAAAGTATTTTGCAGTTGCAACTCGAGAGCTCGCCTTGGCAACGATTTATAGGTCAGGCCAGATGCAGGTGGTCAGGTAATTACATACATGTATGTTTCACAAGGGCAGATTCGAGAAGGCGGTTCGCAGATGCATACGACCTTGGGTCGACGGACTCGACGTCCACAAGGCTGAGCACAGTTCTTCCTTTGTACCGTACAGTTAGGCTATGGGGGACAATCACATGGGAAAAAGCCGGCACGGGATTTCCTCAGGCGCTCTGACAGGGACACTGGCCCCCGAGGACATTGATGATACTCGCTTCATATAATTACACACTGTCTTGTTCCCTGCCTAAGAAGGTTTCTATACTTTATAAAAGCTAAAAGAAAAAGTTAGAATATGCTCTTCCTGGTGTACGCTACCAGCGTCTAAATATCGTAGACTCTCTTACAAGGTGTGAGAGTTCGGCCACTTCCTCTCTCATTCTATCCGGCACTGTACTTGTGATAGCCTACTTAAAAAATGCATTTTGCAGTTGCAACCCGAGAGCTCACCTTGGCGACGATTTATAGGCCAGATAGGGCCAGGATATCCTGAATCAGCAGTCACACATGATCTAAAACGATCTACTTGTAACATGAACGACTTCTCTGTACCTATGCTCTCGGCCTTTGACAGTTTACATTCGCAGTCGACTTCAAGCAGCTGGAGCGGCGAGACTCTCAGATCCGTTATGCTCCGTCACCTCTGTCAGTTACGGCCGGACATTTGTTAGTTCGGTGGGAAAGTTATCCCTGACATGGCCTTGTTCGTCCATACTAGTATGTAGACGCCCTTCGTATCAAAACTAGGAACTATGTCCTGTGGTGCCTGTCTCCGATGCGAGTAATACATTACATGTAGTAAAGTCGCGCCAGCGTAATCCGACACAATCCACCATCATTGATAAAATGACGGACCGAAGCTCATGAATTTATAATACGTCTCCACGATGTGCTGTCAAGTATCCCTACAAACCTTCTAGACGCCCATGCAGCCACGTAATACCGCATGAGGAGCACACGTGCTGTCCTTTTTGAGCCACCTGTTGAGGCGGAGCAAGCCTGGAGCCGGGTCAACAACCATTGCAACCAGGTCCAAACGCCGTTCGACGTACGATGAGGTGCCCATTTCGACCCGCTGAACGATCCTTATCTTGAATCCATCATCATTAACGAATGGGTAGCGAACCCTGTCCGCAAAAGCAGTCTTCCGTCATCATTATCGGCAGGGGCCGCGAGCCTTGACACCGGCCATTGGACTGCGTACATGTAGGCGCCATGGACGACATGCGAGAACATGAATCCGAGGCCAAAAGCCCACCAGCCGCGTCGCCTAGAAAGGAATGTGACAAGGTGTATCTGGTAACCCCTAATCAACACGTTTTTCTCACACGTTTTCCCGCATCCTCTCTCAGCGACGGACGCGTCTTGGTCAGAGATCTCCTAGAGCGAGCCGCGCTCGCCATAGGCTATGAAATTGCCTCGATAAGCTTGTTCCACGAGGATAAGCATTTAAAGGATCCGAGCACGCCCTTGAGGGACTACGGCATCGAGAGTCGTGGCCTTACAATGGTCTCTGTTGAGATCTTGAAACTTTCGGGGCCGGAGCCAGCTGCGATGGAGGGCGCGGCGTCGCAAACCTTGAGCCCTCCTTTGTCCTTTTCTTGGGAAGAGTCTGTCCGTTGCACAGAACCCTACGGGTGGAATTGTCGGTACTGTGGTGCTGGAACGTTTCTCATAGCGTCGACGCCCGTCTGTTTGATTTGCTCGTCGCCGCGGTGCTATGATCGTGACTGACGATGGATTGGGCCTCATGTAAGTGGAAGTTGTTGAGAAATTTCATGTTTTGGGCTTGAATTGCCACTCTAAACGATCTCAACCTGCTTCGTTGGAAACATCTCGACAAAGACCTGCGCATCCTCTTTGCCGGCAAAGTAGCCAGTCACCTTCCCCAGCCTTTGATATCTGCTCCCTTGCTCGCGTTTCATTGCGATACCATGAGTGATCCACTTTCCGTCGGCCCAGTGTGAGGATTTCACCCATAACACGAACGCCTCGTCCTGGATGTCGTCCAGAGCATCAAACATAACCGTCATCTTAGACCATTTGGGTTTACTGTCGTGTTTGCTGATATATTTCTGTTCATCAGGGCTTCGGACACCTTCGACGCCCTTGCTGTTTATGTACCACTCTGTCTCCTGGCCGATCTGCACCGTTGTGCAGGGACCAGTCACGGTCAGAGTTCCGCTCTCGATTGCGTTGGTGTCATCTTCTCCGTCGTGAATTATATCAGCAGAGATGAACGATGCGAACCGTACAATGTCGTTGCTTTTGCTCATTAAATCGGTGATTGCCCCGTAGAGGTTTAAGCGCCCGTCAAGACAGGCCCAAGACCAGGAAGGTGCTCGATATTGCGATGCTCTCTCGGCCGGACCTCGTACATTCCAAACAATCGACGCCATGATATTCTCCTCCCAAAAGCCAGCTAGGTACCGATGATGAGTGTCTGGCTTTAATTCTCTGAGCCTAGCTTTCATGTCCTTGGCCAGTCCCGATATGGCAACAAGCTTATCGCTAGCGATGGTGAGTTGCCGGCTAACATAGTACTGTGCAACTGAAGTCCAGTGTATGAAGAGCTGTTGATAGGCATCGCCGTGGTGCGGTGAAGTTGATATGTCGAGCAGTTCCTTCCAGAGGAGATGGGATTTGGACTTCGAGCTAGCACCATTTTCACATATCCCATTTTCGTTGTCGTTGTCGTCTGAGAAGTCGGGGCAGCTGACACCCTCTGGATGCGTCTCACAGCACGTTGCTTCACCACACTCCCAGAAAACCTGTCTGCTGCCAAAGTGTAGGCATCGGCGTGTCAGGAGTCGTTCTTGAACAACCCATGATCGGTGGACCAAAGGCTCGTCTTCAAAAGATGCGCGCCACGCCTCGCCGCGTTCCAGGTCTAATCTAAATGCCTTTTCGTCTCCGTCCTGCTTTAGCTTGAAGCGAACAATCGTCGGCGCCACCTTTGACGGATCACGTGGAAAGAAGCAGCCGTCGTCGGGATCCTTAGCTCCAAGTATTGATAATCCAAGGTAGGCATTCTTATAGACCTTGTTCATGGAGGCGGCCTCACTGCGCCAGTCCTCGGCCGAGTCTTGGAAAATGCAAAGCCGGTCGATCCAGATGTAGTTCACTCCAAAATGCTTGGCCACGTCGATGGCGTCTCTAAAGGCCTTGGGGAGCTTATCGATGGGTTGCTTTTGAGCAAGTTCCTTGGCAGTGGATTGTTACAGACGTGGACCATCGAGCGGCTTTGTTCCCCAGCAGTAGCTCAGGGCGATATATCGGGACCGTTTGGGACATTCGACACCTTTGACGGACCGGAAAGTATACGAACCATGTTCCAGGGTGTCTATTTCAAGGAGTCGAGTCGGCAAATAAAAGTCTGACGTGGTTCTTCTACATTGGTTGTGAGACTCGAGACAGGTAGTCATCCAATTATCGATGATAGACCACGTTTTAGGACCGTTGTTGGATGCGCCGAGGTCAAAATTCAGCTTTGCGTCGTACTTTGGGTCTGCGTGAAAGATTTAGCGGCCAGTTTGGCAGTTGTGTCGTGGCCAAGAGAACAACATAGTCCTAGCAGGTGTTGCATATACACACCTCCCACGGGAACAAGACCGAAGCCTCCTTGATTGCTTGATAAGTAGAGGAACATGACTGGCTTATCGACGGGCTCTCGATCTTGCCCAAAAGACACAGAGAAGACAGAAAAGTAGCCTAAATCTTGTAAGATTCGGTTGTCGCCAGGGTCCGAGACCGACATCAGAAACCGAGTGCACATGGCGCACCCTTCTCTCTGTGATGCACGAAACGAATCGACCGTCTTGTGATGACCATACACAAAGTCTTCGGCTCCTAGACGGATGACCTTTCCAGCGTCCGCTGCTCGCCTGGCCGCGTGAACAGGTATTCCAGGGTCGAATTCGACAGGGGCCCACCGGAATGCGCACCTTCAGCGAAGTCGTCTGAATCTGCGCCATGATGCGCATTGTCTCGAGACTGAGAGTGAGCACCCTGCTGATCGTCGTGTTCGTACTGGGTAAGAAAGTCTTCAAGCAGCGCAACGCGATTGCCACGGCGCGGGTCCCACATTCCCTCGAGACCATCTGTACAGACTTTGCAGAGCATGACGGCGAGCCCCGAGATTTCTGGACGAATTGAGGCTGTTGGAGTGATAGGTGCCATGAGGAAGAGGTTTTATGCCTCGCCTGCGGCCACCTTTTACAGTGACGTGTGCTGTGGCATGTTACTCGACAAGCTCACACCTTTCCAGCTTTACCTCTCTTCTCTTTTTCCGCTTCTCACGGTCCTCTTCGCTCTACGTCTTGTTCCCTGCCCAAAAAAGGTGCCCATACTTCATGAAAGCCAAAGCAGAAGTTAGAATATGCTCTTCCTGGTGTACACCACCAGTATCTAAACATCGTGAGCCCTCTTACAAGATGTGAGAGAGTTCGGCCCCTTCCTCTCTCATTCTATCCGGCATCATGCAAACGCAATATATACAAACCTGTGCCGTCCCTCTCGAATCCATCTAGTTTGCCAACACCTCGCGCAGCATAACCAAAAAGTTCTCCTGCAGCTTGCTCACCTCCTCGATAGCCGGTTTCGCAGGCTCTCCCGCCGACCGACGCAGCCTGTCCTGCTTCTTGGCACGTCTGCGCCGCTCCGCCTGGATCGCATCCAGCTCGTCCTCCTCTTCGGCGTCGTCCTCGGACTCCGAGTCCATATCGTACGCAATGTCTTGCAAGTCCTGTCCGTCGAGGCCAAAGTCGGCCGTGTCGAACGCCATGGCCACGCCGCCGCTGCCAGGCTGTCCCTCGGCTGCCATCTTCTGGCGCGTCTTGTCTTGGTGCCACTTCTTACGTGCTTCTTGCCAGGCGATGAGCGAATCAATCTCCGAGATGGCTGTTTCCTTGTTCACGATGCCTGTTGTCACACCGCCCTCGAACAATGCGTTGACGTTCAGCTTCCCGTTCGAAGGCCCCTTGCGGAGGAACTCCAAAATCCCCTCAATCCACCCCATGAGCTGGGTGAATAGGCCGTTATCGTGCGTGTGTACCTCGTGCACAAACTTGTAAAAGTTGTGCTCGTGCCTCTGACACAAGTCTATGAATGCCTGAACCGTCTGATTAGGATCGGCCGAGGCATCCTGTTCTCGGCATTTCTCAACGACCTGATTTGATCCTGCGTTAGCCGATAAAACCCATTCCAGTCCTTTGTCGCCCAGACATACCTGAATCATATCGTCGATAAATACGGCAAAGTCCGTCACGCTGTTATAGACATTGGCAGACTTGTAAACCCTCACCAGCGGCTCGTAGAAAATGGTAAACAAGTCGCGGAAGAGTCGCAGGGTCACCGGCTCCTCAATCAACTGCAACATCATGGCCTTATCGCGCTGACGCGTGCACAGCTTGAGATACTGCTTCAGATATGAAAACAGCTGCGCTCCCTGCTTCAACTCATCGTCAATGTTCTCCACCGCATTGTTGAAGGCCGCATACGCATTGAACAATCTCTGAATCTGTGGTCCATCCAGATCAGGTTGAATGAGGTCGGACCGTAGAATCGCCACAATTATGTCGATGCCTTCATCCTCTGCGGAGTCACGAATGATGGTCTTGACGTCCTCCTCGGCATTTGTGAATCTTTGCAACTTGTCGGTGAAAACAGGGTCCGCTATTTTGTTTGTGAGCGCATCAATGGACTTTTGAAAACTGGTGATGCCGTCATTGAGTGCAACGGAGAAGATGCGCTGCATCAACGAACGGCTTCCAAACGGCTGAGCCAGAAAGATGTCCAGCACCTTGGACATGACAGCCGCCGGGTTGGCGATGCGAATGACGTTCTTTAGAATAGAATAGGGCACCAGCGAATGGATACGCTTTGCCTGCGCAAACAGCTCAGGGGAGTTATCCTCGGCCAAGAAGAGGTGATAAATGACGGCGGCAACCTCAATTCTGAGCCACTCAGCAAATTTTTGGTATTGGATGCTGAGGTCTTGGATCGTCTCTTTCTCCTTGATCTCCTTGAACAGCATGGTTAACCCATTGCGCTCAACAATATCACGACGGAACCTAGAAAAGATTACGTTAGCATCCAAACAACAAGCGACATGGAGTACTTGGACGCACTGTTCCATATACTCGTCCAAGTCAGCGGCCCGCTTTCTCGCGATTTCGTAAAACTTTTTCTGCTCCTCCACGCGCCTCTCATCCACCGCTTTTCGTCGCATGATGTCCTCTACATCTTCGTCGCTAGGCGTAAGAGGTTCGCCGCTCAAGAAATCTTGCATAGCCTTGGTGTTGGCAATCTGGGGGTTCTGCAGCAACGAACGCAGAAAGGCACGCAACGAGATCCGCTGGCTTTCGCGCCACAGGACAACGCTCTATAAAAGGCATCAGCTTCCGATCCACACCTTTGCACATTCTGCTTGGAGGTCATACCTCCGGACCATCTTGAACCTGCGTCCCTGGCTTCGGACTATTTCTGCCGGGACTTAGTCTGCCATCCATAGATGCACGGGGAGACGGCGAGGAACCGATCGATCGAGCTGATGCGGTAGACCCGGGTCGACGGTGAGCTGGGAAAGGGTCAGCGTGTGCTCATCCTACATGTGCTATTCCCCCCGTTGATTCAACTCACTTGGTCCTGAAGGGGAGAGTAGCGAAGGCTTCCCCGGCTCTGGGAGCCCTGCTGTCACACGAGTCGACACGGACGAGACGGAAGAGCCATCTGAATCCTCGGCATTGCCCCAGCCCCAAAGCAAGCCAGTCGCTGTCGTGCTCGACTTGTTCTTCTTGGGGAGCGGAGGTAGAATTCGCCCAGGCAGCTCTGTTTTCAGATGCTTGTGCAGCCGGGCAAAATCTCCATATCTTCTGCCCACGAAATGCTCCAGCTCGCCCTTGCGCTTAATGCGCAGCAGGAATTCGGCATGCTTGTGACGCCTAATGTTCCTCTTGACGGATATGTGACGGACGCCGGCGATATTGACATCCCACCCGTTGATAAAGTTGCCCTCTGGGATCGTGTGCATGACGCCTGTGTCGATGGCGCTACTATCCACTATTTCGATCTCGGAGAAACGAATGCGCTCTTCGAATCCGGACGAGGTGCCGATACCCGAGACCATCATGAGCTCAACCAGCTTCTGCGCCTTGATGGCGAGTTTCCTGCGCTTTGTTTCTTCGAGCCGATCCTCCGAGGATGAAATTTGCTTGCCTGCAAACGACTCAAGGAACTATGAGAATTTGGTGAGCAATCAGTACCGAGCATCTGTGCCTTGGGACGCTCGACATACCACCTGAAGCTTGTCCTGCCAAAACTCCTTCTCCTTCGCCTTGTCGAGGAAAGGGAAGTCTCGAACATGGTGAACGAAGATGTAGCGTAGAATAGGCAGCTCGGATTCCCGAGGCGACACCTCGCCATGTTCGGAGCGGAAGGGGGCACCAAAGCGTTGAAGAGCGGTAGGAGAGTTGAGCTCGTTGATCTCCCACTTGGCCTGGTGAGAGATGAGTTCTCGTTTGAGGTCTGCATCCGTATTCTGTTAGCCCTCTTCTCTGGCAGATTTATATCCAACGACTGGCGTTGACGACGGGATGTATTCGGGGATCAACCCACAGTGTTCTTGCTTCCCAGTCAAAGTCTGGCCAAGCGGGGGAGTAGAGTCGCCATTGGAGCGTATGGGTAGGGATATGGGAGCCTGCGCCGCCGCGACTGGACTGCTGTCCGTCTTGAGCCCATCTTCCAGAGCCATGGCTGGAAAGAGAGCACCCGAAGCGATCGAGGTCGTGGATTCCGGTTCAGCAAGAGATAAATATGGATGGCTTCGAACGCCTCCACGGAGAACGGGGGAGCTTGACACAACCGCGGAGGTCGTTCAAGGCCCGGGCGATGTCAAGAAGTCAAAAGACTAAGGGGCCAGAGCGAAACGGTTGTGAGAAAAGCGAACTTAATCCTCGATTTTAACTTCTTTGGCGGGGCAGCGGTCGGTAGTGTGAGGCGGCGTGGATGACGACAACGGGCCGCTGACCCAGGTGACGACTGGACGGATAGTGAACGTATGTACACCGTACAGGGGACGCCGGGGCGAACTGAGACCCTCCGTCAACCGCGTGGTCAGTCGCTACATGTACTGTAAGCCGAAGGGCCGGTGACTCCAGTGATGCAACTACTCCGTACTACTACTAGTAGTTAGCTGAGTGCTTGTACTAATAGTCGTGCATTGCAGTCACGAGTCTTTTGACGAGCGCACTGGTGAGTCCTTGTTAGCTTGTAGTGTACTTGTAAGGTGGCAGCAATCTGGCAGAGAAAAGACATGGCCAACTTCCAACAAATCCCACCCCCTTCATTCTCTTGATTCCTTGTTTCCTCGTTTTCGCTCGCGCCTTTGCCCCATGCCGCTCTCGGCTGACGGCATCACGTACGTGGGGCGACGGATGTCCAAGCCACGATACTTTGCTGGGGGGGGGAAGCTTGCAGCCGTTATCACCTAGTAGCATATCACTAGTAGTGAGTATCCGTAAATGCAGACGAATAGGTAGACCAGCACGCTTCTTGCCTTAGCGATTATCGCATTGCCTAGACTGATATTACCCACTACTACTACAAGTAGTGTGTGCAAGTAATTACTTGTAATTACAAGTAAAACCACCGTAGACAGAGCGCGGCGGAAACGTCCAATTTCGCCATCGGATCTGCGGCCGGAAGTTTCCCGGCCTCAAAGACA
The DNA here is from genome assembly GCA_018831705.1 of Torrubiellomyces zombiae. NCBI lineage: Eukaryota > Fungi > Ascomycota > Sordariomycetes > Hypocreales > Ophiocordycipitaceae > Torrubiellomyces > Torrubiellomyces zombiae. The sequence goes on along the minus strand of JADHZA010000111.1, from coordinate 5,620 downwards.
AGTAGGAGTACTACATAATTAGCCGCCGCCTGTGTGCCGTTCACTACTACAACTAGTACTAGAAGTAAGCACTGCCAAGATTGTTTTTAACAAGCCTTTTGACGGCGACTCCTTTGTCGGGCGCGCAAAACGCATGCATCGTGTCCCTTTGATCACGCCCAACCATGCTCTGAAACCGTACCTTGTCCCGAAGCTGATGCCCGAGATGCGTCTCGCTTGCTTACTACTTACTTGTGCAGCATGCCGGTACTTATCTGCGCAACTAAGTAGCCGTGATCAGCAATCCGGGCTGTGCAACAGTAACCCCGGTCCTCAGATTACTCACAGGCCAGCGGGAATCGCGCGCGTATGTACGTCCATGTCGAGGCAATTGTATTGTGCAACTGACTTCTGTCGCTGCAACACATTTGACATACTACTTGTAATGATCGCGTCAATAAGCCTGGAACAATGAGGCAACCGTGGCAGACCAAGACCACAAAAAGCTGCGATATGTTCCGTGAAACGGCCAACAAAGGCGCTTTGCTGTATAAGGATATCGTCTAACACTCCAGAATCGACTATGCCAATAAACAAATCCCAATGCTCCGTACACTATGCGGATATACACTGCTTACATGTTCCCTTCCTCTGCAGAAATGCTGCCCAATCTCGAACCAAGGGATTCCCAGGTTCTCACAGCTCATCAAACATCCGCAACTGATCATCGTCCCGCGTCGGTACCTTCATCCTCTCAGCTTCGCCCTCGTCCTGCCATGTAGGCGAGGCATCTGTAGGTCTCGACTGAACCTGTCTTGCCATACCGTCCTCTTTCAACGTAGTCGAGCCGTAGTAGTTGGCGCCGATCGTGAGGGCAACCAGGATAAGCGCAACAACAGACGTGGCCGTCCAGATGATCCTCAACCTCTTGCGTGTCTTCTCCTGCCACTGCTTGTCCGCTCGCTCCCACTGCTCTACCCGCTGCCTGACGGCATCCACACGCGAGGCCAGAGTCTGTATCCTCTTTCGACCCTCCCGAACTCTGTCCTGCAGGCTCGAGATCTTTTGTTTTTGGTTGTCAAACTGGCCCACGGCGGATATCTGACGGATGACATCATTTTCGAGATGCCGCGACTCCTTGTCGAGGTTGTCGCGAATGTCGCGCGATTCCTCGGCAAGCTCCTTGAGGGCTGAGACGGTATTTTGCAACGTGCTCATCTTCTCCAGAACGGCGTAGTATGTTTCGTCGAGGCGTTTCGTCATCGTCGTCGAGAACGTGTTTAGATCCATCAGCGATTGCCTCAAGCCGCTGCACAAAAGTTGAAAAGGAGGATAATCAGCTGATAAGCAACTGGCGTTGGGGCGTCAGTCGAGACTTACTCGGTCCTCATTGACGCCTTTTCCAGCTCATGCTGTCTCTTCTTCTCCCTCGAGCTCTCGTCGTCCGCTGGCTGTAGGATGCTGGCCTGCCGGCTGTGGCTCGGGGTCCTGGTGGGCGTCACGCCTCCCGTTCGTGGCATCTCGAGCGAAAGCCGCGTTGTCGGCAGCATGTTGGCAGCGGCAGCAGCGTGCGGCGCATTACCATTGTGATGGCGCTCCTTTCGATGAGGGTGATGCAAGTGCCGGTGACGGTGATGGTGACGATGAAGGATGCCCTGCGAGGCGAGCTCTGTGAAGGACCCCTTGACTTGATGCCGGCTACCGGGTGAGGCAGGCCCCTTGGCGGAAGAGGGCAATTCCAGTGAGGCCCTGAGGCCAGCCATGTTGTGCCGTCTGGACGGGCGCCCCTTTTCTGGTGGTGACACAAGCGGTCCGTTGGAGGCGTCAAGGTATTCGCGGGAGAGCTACGCTACAGGCACGGTATGAGCGCTGGGGAGTGACAAAGAGCTGGTCTGACGCAAGGTGGGGCCCGCGTATTTCACATGCCTGGACAGTCGCCAAAGCGCAATGAACTGTTACTATTTGCACATACAACGAGAGGCAATTACACATCATTGACCACATTACTGCGTTGCCTCATTCATCATATCGGCCATGGCCGCAAGACATTCAGGGCGAAGTTTCTCAGAATCCGGGTTCCTCCCGACTGAGGCGCGTGGTGCGAAGGACATATATCGTTATTCATGCTTCTTTCGCGTTCTAGACACTCGAGGCCACGCTCAGTGATATTTGGTATTCCCGGGCGCCCTTCCGTCCTGCCCATTCCTATCATTGCCGTTGTAGACAGCAATAAAGCTTCCGGTTATTGGAAGCGCGGACGAGGACTGAATACAGAGCCCACAACGTAAGGTGTACTCGTCCCGGGTCGTCATTGCCCCTTCGCCAGCCTAACTCCATTCTTTCACCTGGAGCAGACTTGTTGCGCGTGCTTCTTCCGAAACATTTTGGAATCGTCGTTCTCAGGTTACAGAAGTGCCGCCTGTATTGTCCCGCCTCGCTCAGGAGTTCAGCAGCTTGTTTCGCTTCTCCTTTCGCTTCAAGCGCTCCACTCGTTTGCGGTGCATCGTCGCCGCCATCTTTTCGAAACGTTCTCTCTCCTCCTTCTTCGCTCGCTTCTCGCGGATAGATTGTATTCTCCGCTGGATGCGTGGTTAGCAACTCAACTGGGCGGTGAGGCGAGATGGTAGGAGTTGAATCAGCTTACTTGTCGCGCTTCCTCCTTCTCGTCCTTCATCTCCTTCTCCTTGGCCTTCATTTGGGCCATCGCCGCTCTCTCTTTTGTTCGCTTTTCGTACGAGGTCAGTCCCGCGGTCGGCCGGAATGCCTTCTTGGGTTCGTGCCATTGTTTCCCTTGGTGGAAAGTGTCAGTGCCATCTCGGCGGCCGTGGAGGACAGCTTACCGTTCTTCCTCATACCAAGCGGCTTTGTCGATTTCCCCAGCTTCTCGACAGCCCTTGTAGAGGCTGGTGCCTCTACTTCCGCCGTCATTGTATAGCAGTATTGCGCAACCTCCGTCGCGTTTGTGGCCAAAATGGCCTGCAGATCAATACGAAGGTGCTGTCGAATGGCCCCGAATTTTTTCTGCCATGTGGAAGCTGCGTTTTGATGAGGGGACTGGGCGAAGTGTGAAGGCGGTGTGGGCTAAGCGGACGTGGTGGTGTGTAGGGTAGGTAGATATAACCGTATAAGTTATATCATATCTCGAGGTTTCTCGAAGTGTTCCATGATTCGATCTGTGAGATTACAATCCATCTTGTAGTAGAGCAGATATAATGGCAATCATCGCATATCATATTTAGAGCCACACACTGCAACTTCACTGCGATCTTCAATCTGGAAAAAGGAGACGCAAATGATGTGCCTTCTAGTGTTAGGGGATTCGCACAAGTACTAAATTTCATGGCGCAGTGCGCTTGTACACACTACGCCATATTGATTGTGCCAGCTCTCTGGAAAGTACAGAGCGCATATTTGTATGAATATTATGTACTGGTATTATTGCGCAAAGGCCAAGAGTTTCTTCTCCATTCTCATGCAAGGAGAGCCGCCCTGATCTGACAGGGATGCATGATTAGCAGGCTTAACCTGCTTGTCCCACACTTTGCAAGCACCGCTTAGTTAGGATATGCGAGGTAGCACCGTAGCAAGCCAATGGATCATTCCCAGCAATGTCTTGGATCTGGGAGAAAACAACGTGGCAAAAAGCACGAAGATTGCGTAATCATGCTGGATCAAAGTTAAATATGGAGTAGGATTTCACTAATTGGTATGAGGTGGCCGCTGATCTCCTTAAATTCCGTAAGACGCATTTTTTGTACTGTCTCTACTTTGCCCCACTTTTCAGCAGTGATATAGATCTACGCGTAGAATTATAATAAACTTTACCATATAAATTACTATAGAACCAGTTAATATCGCTCCCAAGGACAAACAGCCAGTAGAAAACACCTTTGTTAAAGGACTTAATATTAGTCTTAAAGGTACTAGCCGCTAGTAGTTAGGTGACTGTATATAGGCCCTAAATTAGGAGCCTAAGGCTAACGCTAGTACATATTTTGACCCCCTTTACCTAGATTATCGTAACTTTAAAGTCTACTAGCTTCCTTCTACGCCTTTAGGCCTTTTCTAGGCTTTTATACTAGAATAGCTAGCTACACGCTAGTATAAATACTTATATAAAAAAAACTCAAGTACTAGTATAAGTACCTTAAATCTAGCTAACCTATATATACCTAAGCTATAACTTGCTAACCTACTTAAAGTTTACTATACCGAAGGTATATATTTAGCTTATAATAGTTATATATATAGGAAATTATAGGTACTTAGCTATAAAGACCTATTAGGATATATCTAAAGGCGTGTTAACTAAGCCAACCTCTAAGATTATGAATTATATCTCTTATAAAGGCTTTACTACGTAGTTATAGTAGCTGTAGTTTTTTAACCTTAAAAACGCCCCTTCTAGAGCTTTTAATAAAGCTAATAAATAGTCTACCTAGGTATAAGAGATATTGCTTAAATACTTTTCCCTTGGTATAAGCATAGCTATAGATAAGTGTATAGTCTACTTTAAAGGGAGGTTAAAAAAGAAAACACGTATACCTTCCAAACCTATCCCCAAGGGCTTTAAATTGTAAGTTATTGCGTAAGAAGGCTATTTCTTATGGTAGCTGTTGTATAAGCTAGGGCAACTACGAGGCCCTATAGCTAGAAAGACTTTAGAGAATTAGGGCAGTATAGAGAAGTTAAATCCGATATAAAGTATTATACTAGCCCTAGTAAATCTCTTACTAAAGTAGATATATTATATCTATTTTAATAACCTATTTACCTCCCTAGCTCTCTTATAGGTTTTATACTTATAAGGCTATAGGGCTATAAGTATAGCCTAGGTTAACTATAGTATATATAAGAGCCTCGTAGGCTCTAAAAAGCAGGATAATAAGGGCTGGCTTTAGTGGCCCTAGGGTAAGGTAAAGGGGGTACCTATACTAGATAATCTTATAAGAGAGCCTTTAGATACTTTTATAAGGGGTTTCTTTACTAATTTGTTTTTTTATTCCCTAGGTTAATTAAATTACATAGAAAAATAATACTCTTATATTGCTCTTAACTATAGTCTTTAAAGCTTACAATTTTAAAGAATAGGAGTAGAAACAGCCCTTAACTTTAAACCCTTAAGTACAGGCTATATACTAATTTTTTAGTAACGAGTTAGTAAAGAAGGTATTAGTCTTAAACGCCTTTATTGCTTATAATAACTATATGAATAGGGTTAATATTAGTGATTAACTAAGAGAATAAGAGGGATTTAAACACTATATTTGTAAGGGCCTTTAGTAGGCTCTTTTATGGTTATTTCTCTTGGATACTATTGTTGAATTTGAGGCAACAGTGGACGTGGTGCTGACCGGCAAGAAGACGAACTTAGTGAGAGTCACAGATGTGTATTGATGGATACAGAGCTAACTATTCAACAGCTACAGTTGACCTTTATAGGTGATCTTGAGTACTGTAGCCTCACTGCCGGATGCGGCAGTGGGTGTTGCACACACGTGTAGTTGTGGCACGCTGCTGTGGCCACAAGCTTCAGGTGCGGCACGCTGCTGTGGCCACAAGCTTCAGGTGCGGCTGTGGCCACAAGCTTCAGTGTTCAGTTGCGGCCACAGACTTAACTGTGCACTGCCGCATGCGGTCA
>JADHZA010000110.1:0-55951 GCA_018831705.1 Torrubiellomyces zombiae | reverse complement strand
CTCCGAAGCTCGCGTATGGTCCTGACTCAGGGGCCTGCCAATCGGAGTCTGTATTGACCATGCAGCTTGCTGCAGGGTTGGCAAACTATCTCTGATCCAGCCACTCCGGTCTGAAACATGTGTCTGGTGGCCGCAAGTTTGTCATGCAAACAAGCTGGGGTTTGACACCACAGATACATGTATGAAGGAGGGCACTGTAGCCCGACGTGCCCGAGAGCGAATCCAAGGAACGAGATGCACCTGGAAGACGGGGCGTTTGCTACGCACATACGCAAGATTGATCAGATACTACAAGTCATTTTTTCAGCCAGTTTGCCCGGGTTCCATGCATGTCAGTCCACTCTGAATCCTCCCAACCAAACCCCAACCATTTTCTATGTGCTGAAGGGGTTTCCCCCCGAAGCCCTGAACGTTGAGTTTTGGTGAAAATTCGATTGGCGATAAAACAGTTTGCACAGATACGCACATCTTCGTCTGGTTACCCCTTGGAAGGTTTTGGTTGCGGATGGCTACATGTATTGAAGGAGGTGTACCTGTAAAATGGGAGAACTGATGAAGAATGTTTTCAGGATGAGGCAGATGCCCGTAACCGAGATGGCATAAATGAGTTGAGCATAATATAGTAGTCATGTGCTACCGCAACATGAAAATTGATCTTGTGCATAGCAATATGAGGAACACCTTACTTGTACACGATGGATGAAGTCTGTGTTGGAACGACAATCGTAACTGTTAGAAGACTTCTAGAATCCCTCCCAGAACGGCGACCCCGCCGCGGGCATTCCAGTCAGCTACATTACCTTGTGCTTACCTAGGTAGTGCCCCAAAAACATGTCGAGCGTGTCATGCTGCAGTACCCAGCCTAGAAGCAGCACTGAGCACCCTTTCAACTAATCCCCCGCCGCCGGTGACTGCTGTAGCCGGCTTTGGATGGGCGAAACTGTTGCTACCCCGCCTCAAAGTACACGCAACTAATAAACTACTAGCAAATCTACTTCATATCCGCAGCACACACATAAACCATCTTGGTGTGACGTCGGGGAGGGGTCGATTTCTGCCGACAGAAAGAAAAAAAAAAACACGCGAATGTTGATCCCGCTCCTGCATCGCCGAACAAACACAATTTGCGCGACATCTTGCCTCGCTTTCTCTCTCTTCTTCACTCGTCATTTTTCGAGTTCACTTAGAATGTCGGAAATTGTTCATCCCACCATCAAAGGTTTGCTGATTCTTGCTCGTTACAGCCCCGCGTCGACATGGCCTTGCCCCTCCAAGGCAGCCTTGAAGACTGATCATGACCGAGCCTGCCTATCTCGAAGTCCAATGGCTGACATCTCTACCTAGATGGCTGGTTTCGCGAGATTTCCAACATGTGGCCTGGTGAGAATGCCCATTGGCGACACTTAGCCGGCTCGTCCAAGACGACTAACGACTTTCGCAGGTCAAGCCATGACGCTCAAAGTCGAAAAAGTCTTGCACCATGAGAAGAGCAAGTATCAGGATGTGCTCATCTTCAAATCGACCGACCATGGCACCGTCCTCGTCCTCGACAACGTCATCCAGTGCACGGAGCGAGACGAGTTCTCCTACCAGGAGATGATCACACACCTCGCCATGAACTCCCACCCCAACCCAAAGAAGGTTCTCGTCATTGGAGGCGGTGACGGTGGTGTGTTGCGCGAGGTGGTCAAGCATGATTGCGTCGAAGAGGCCATTCTTTGCGACATTGACGAGGTAGAGCTCATTGCGACCGAGCCAATGGCTCTGAGTTAAGGATGCTGACACGCTCCATCTTCCCGCAGGCCGTCATTCGTCTATCCAAGGAATATTTGCCCAACATGGCCGAGGGATTCAAACATCCCAAGACCAAGGTCCACGTCGGTGACGGTTTCAAATTCCTCGACGACTACAAGAACGCCTTCGATGTCATCATCACCGATTCTTCCGACCCCGAGGGCCCCGCCGAGTCTCTCTTCCAGAAGCCCTACTTCCAGCTCCTCCATGATGCCTTGCGCGAGGGCGGCGTCATCTCTACCCAAGGTTGTATGTTCTCTTTTTTCTTGGGGAGAGTGTGGAAGCCCTTGGAGCGGCAGAGGTTGGCCAAACTGGGGGCCGCCGCCAATCCCTCACTGTTTGGTTCAACATTCACTCTCGAGTGCTCGCCGCTCCTGTGGACTGCCCAGAGCTAGTTGCTGCTCTCCTCGCCCTGTAGATGGTAGTTCCGTGGGGCATGCGAAACTGCACACGCCCGATTGCCGTTGAGGACGCTCGACTTCTTTCACTCGTCCAACAGCCACCCATGTCCGAGACGAGGACAAGCTGCATGCTAACTCCTTGTTTGTCACTAGCCGAGAACCAATGGCTTCACCTCCCCCTCATCACCAAGCTCAAGAAGGATTGCGGCGAAGTGTTCCCCGTGGCCGAGTACGCGTACACCACCATCCCGACCTACCCCTCGGGCCAGATCGGCTTCATGGTGTGCTGCAAAGACGCCAATCGCAATCTCAAGGTGCCAGTCCGCAGCTGGTCGACCCCTGAAGAGGAACAGAAATGCAGATACTACAACTCGGAAATCCACAAGGCCAGCTTCGTGTTGCCTACCTTTTGCAAGAAGGCGCTGCAATGAAGGACTTGACGATGGGAGGGTGTCGAGATCTGCGCCTTAGTGCGAGACGGACTAGATTTTAGTTCATATTCAGCTGCATCTTAATATGGCTGGAAGAGGGCTGAATGCCAGAGCCGGGACTTATTGGATTCAGCATAGATCTACCGAGCCATATGCTGGGTCAAGCATCAGACATGCGTGAAAATGCCAATCATTTTACATCTCCGTGTGATGCGAGACTGGCTAGTGAAATGATAATGGATCCACGATTCGCATGCCTACGATGGGTGCCAGCCCGCATTCACGTTAGGATACAGGTCAAACCTCCTCTGCACATTCAGCGGAATGTTCCTCCTTGCCTCGGCAATCGCATCCTCTCTCAGTTCTGCCTCGACAATCGTCTCCTTCTCGTCTGCCTCCTCCACCACATTGGCCATCGGATCCACCACCATACTATGTCCCCACGCATGGTAGCCAGCATCCATATCCCTCGCCGGGCTACACATAGCCACATACACTTGGTTATCCACCGCTCTTGCCCGGGCCAGTAGTCCCCAGTGCAACGGCCCAGTCGTCAAGTTGAACGCACCCGGGTAGACGAGCGCAAAGGCGCCTCGTCTTGTCGCCACCATGGCCAATTCCGGAAAACGCACGTCGTAGCAGATGGCGACGGCCAGAGTCCCATACTCGGGCAGATGCACGAGTGTGAGCTCGTTGCCGGGGCTGAGCACGTCTGATTCGCGAAATTTGATCTTCCCGGGGATATCGATGTCGAAGAGGTGGATCTTGCGATGCGTGGCGATCAGAGTACCTGTCGGATCGAAGATGAGGCTGGTGTTATAGTACGTTTTGCTGCCGTCCGCGGCGGATTGGGCCTCGGGAATAGAGCCGCCGACGAGGTAGACGCTGTTCTCGGATGCCATGGAAGATAACGCATGGAAAGAAGGGGCTTGTTCGACAGAAGGCGTCGAGCCCGTCGAGGTCAAGTCCTCGGCATAGCTTGGGAAGTAATCGCAACCATAGGGCGAGTTGAAGCACTCTGGCAGGACAACGATGCGGGCGCCTCGTTGGGCGGCACGGCGGACCTGGTCGGCGGCATGTTGAAGATTGGCTGATTTGTCGGACCCAGACGCGAGCTGTATGCAGGCGAGCTTGACGGATTTCTTCAGGACGTCGGTCGGCGGGACGGGGGCCGTGGTGGAAGACATGCTGCGGCGGGGAGGCTGTCGATGGACTGTCGCGGCAGGGAACGTGCGGGCCAGCGACGAGAGTGTAGCTGGTTTTGAAGGAGTACAAGAGCGAGGTGCAAGAAGAATGGGTCGAAGTGAAATACGTCGCATCTCTCAGAGGATACAACGAAGCGCGAGGTGCAGGACGGCGAGGTTTATGCGCTGCCGTGGACGAAGCTTGGGGATGGTGGGTTGCGACAACGGACCCATTGGCCGTCGGGTGGAGTCGGAGGTCCCCGAGGCTCAACCCTCGGTGACAAACGCGGAAGGAGCAAGACTCGACAACTTGAGTTTAATCAACAACTAACAATGTGACAGCTACCACGTGTACGAAGGTTTCGACTACGAATAGACTGCAGCACACTATGGCTATGGTACACGAGCCCAATTTGCCATCCACCTAGCACTTGACCGGTAGGGCGCCCTGGCTCGTCGCCGTCTGGGCCAGCTTCACCTCGGCAGCCCGTCGCTTGACCAATCCAGGCAGAACCTTGCCTCCGCCCTTGTTCCACTGCGGCAGCTCGGACGGTATGACTTTGCCGGGAGATTCGCCCGCGTTGAGACGCCTGATGAGGGTCGAAGAACGAACATTGCCGCATCCAACGTTGAACGCCCAGCTGACCAGGGCGCCGTACTGGTTGGCGTTGAGAGTCACTTTGGGCCCGGTGGCGAGAGTGATACATTGCTGAGCCGGCTGGAGGACAGTGTCAGCCCTTGGGGCCATGTCTGCAACGATTTGCGAGCGAACGTACCTTTAGATCACTCATAAGCAGCTGTGTGCCGGTGCCATCCCTGGTCAGAGGGAAGGGAAACTTGACTTCCGCACAGCCTTTGGTCTGGCATTTGTGGCCGAAGCCAACAGTAGGGAGGCCAATGGGATCAGGCTCTGGCCAAGTCTACCATTTAGCATAACGATCCAGCGAACAGGGGAAGAATTCGTCTCACTTGGCGAGGGGACAAATCCCTCAAAGTTCTTGATGAGCGCGACAGTCGCCGCGTTCGCGTTGGGACCAACGCAGGCTGCTGCGGCCCCTGAGGCCAGGAACAAGATGCTGGTCAAGGATATTTTAACCATGATGGGCGTTGCTGTAATAGACAAGGGATGTTATGGGACGTCAACGACGAAGATGTTGCAAGTATAGTAAGAGAGAGGCTTATACACGTCCTGGAGCGCAGGCCATGTTCTCGACGTGTCCAGGCGACGGAGCAGGCTATTTATACCCTGAACTGCAACTGATGACTCGTCATGTTTTTGCCCAGACCATTTCAGTCTGTTCCGAGCAGGCAATTACACACAATGTCTGAGAGGTTTGCCAGTGGCTTGTGTTTCATGGCAGATCACCAACAAGGGCCCATCTTCAGCTTTGGTGGGGATCTTTCCCCTTTGGAGGAACCTTTGCTAGTGCTTAGCCAACGACAGGAGGCAGTTCGCTGTATGGCCCAGAGAACCCTTGAACATGTTCTGTAGTAAAACATAGTTATGTTGAACTGACCAGCGAGTTCCACCGTCGACTGGCGAATGTGCCGCTTGTATGTCTCAGCATGTCGACCGCACTGACAAGCAGGGGTGTAAGCGGCTGTGGTGACAGGAAAGTTGACGTCGTTGGTCCACCATTCGGCTTACGGGGGTTTCGCCTTATGACTGATAAATAGACTAGGATAAGCGAACAGGATGACCCGGCGGGCGGGAGAATAAGAGAAGCATTCTGGATGCCAAGGCCGTGGAGGCTTGATGCTAAAAAATGCGGCAAGATTAAATGCTTGTATGTAAGCTGTATTTCCCTCCTGCCCGCGATCTGACACCTGAATAGAGAGAGTACATCAAAGTACTAGCAGGCCCTCTCGTCGGCATTGAATACCGTGCGGTACTGATTCGTGTGACGTAGCGTACCTGTACAAAGCTAGTAGTACTGCAGCAGCGCCACGCTCTCAGAGGCAACCGCTCAATCGCTGTTGGCCGCGGTGTCATCTCCGGACTCAACCACCACCCTGCGTTCACCGCTTCGTCATCGCCCATTCAACCCTCATCTCGCATCCCACCCGCGCTTCCATCATGACGCGCACCTACGTCTACGCAACGGGGCTGTTGGCCTCAGCAGTCGGTACGTTCATCCTCTTCATGGTCCTTCTCTTTCCCGTGTTTGGCCAGGCTAGAACTTCGCCCACCCGGGTCGTCCAGGCCCGTGCTTGGCAGACGACTCGAGAGAACTCATCCTTCGCTGGGCTGTTGCCGCTGCTGCTTGCGCACTCCCACGAGAAGACACGGCAGCTAACCCAGTCCTCTAGCAACCGCCATGATTTGTGCGTCCATCAAAGTCCCCAACTGGATATCGTACTCGGTGACGACGCCCAAGGGAGAAACGTTTGGCAAAAACATTGGCCTGCATAAGAGCTGCTCTGACCTCGACGACCCTCACTGCCGCGATTTCCCCGCTCCCCATCTATGTCTCGACGAAGAACGATACTTTTGCTCCATGTGGAGGACGGTGGGCTTCCTGGCCTCGCTGTCGGCCATTCTAGCTCTGGCGTCGCTGGTGTCCTTCCTCGTCGTCCTGCGCGGCGGCAAGTACAAGCGCGAGACGGGCTGGCCTCTTGTCGTCGGGATTCTGGCTATTGTTTCTGTTGTCGAGTTTGCGGCCATTTCCATGGTGGTGAGTTCTGCCAGGGCATTTTCGCCAGACCCTCGAGGGCACGTTCGGGGCTAATTCGTGGTATAGGCATATCTCTTCGACCATGATGGCCAGTTTGCCATTCCCGGCTGGAGCCTCGACGTTTCATGGTATCTCGGCACCTTTAGTGCCGTTGTCTGCCTCGTCGCGGCCGTTGGCCTGACCCTCGCCGCGTATCTGCTCCCACCCGAAGAAGGCTATGAGTTTGTCGAGGACCCGCTCGACGCGTGATGGATACTGGCGAATGACGTCTTATGTGTGTACATATTTCGTTGCATTGTTATGGCCTGGCGCTGGGATGGGGTTTGGCTGCTTTTGCGTTCTTGGTGTGGCCACACGTGCCATTACAATTCAAGGCGCGTGTCATCGTTGGCCTTTAACGGTCAAAGAAGCGAGTCTTTCAAACTAATCAGTGTTACTGAATGAACATGGAATATTCAACGAGGTAAACACTTTTTTTTGGCTTCCTCGGTTGAGCCGATTCTGCTCCGAGTATAAATAGAGTAGCTGAACAGACGAACGGCCAGAGTTGAGGTCAACTGCAGCCGGTTGTATCCAGCCCGAGTTTGTCTTGAGGAGGAAAACCGCAGTCGAAATCATGACAAGTCGTTCATTTCTGCTGAATGCATTGTATCTACACCATGGGGCGGGGAACGGCCAATGACGACACCCCTCCAGCAACCACCCCACGTTTCTGCCACGAGCGTCGGATCGACTGCTTCATGTGAAAGCCGGTATTACCTCCTAACCTAGCCATAAAGTCTACCATACATACTAGTAGGCTACAGCTTGCTCCCCAACATCAGAGCAGAGAGGGCAAGCTCCCGAGTCCAACCGCCATGGTGCCCCCCGGCCTCTCCACGGCCCAACTCGCCGACTTCAACCGCAACGGCTTCCTCGTCCTCCCCAACGCCCTGCCACCGTCCACCGTCTCCTCTCTGCTCGCCGAAACGCACCGTCTCCTGTCCGAGTTCGACCTCGCCTCGCACCCGTTGACACGCTTCTCCACCGGCACCGGGAACCGCGACCACGTAGGCGACGAGTACTTCCTCACCTCGGGCGACAAGATCCGCTTCTTCCTGGAAGAAGACGCCTTCGACGCCCAAGGCCATCTCGTCAAGGAAAAGCACCGGGCCGTCAACAAGATCGGCCACGGCCTGCATGCCCTATCACGTCCTTTCGCCGACCTGCTCGCCACGGGACCGGCGGATATAGCGCGCAGCTTGGGCTTCGTAGACCCCCGCTGTCTGCAGAGCATGGTGATTTGCAAGCAGCCCGAGATAGGAGGTGCCGTGCCGCCGCACCAGGACTCTACCTTCTTGTACACCAGTCCCCCCTCGGCTGTCGGGTTCTGGTATGCGTTGGAGGATGCCACGTTGGAAAATGGCTGCTTGAGCTTCTTGCCTGGCTCGCATCGTTGGGCGCCCGTCACGCAACGATTGGTCAGGAAGGCCGAGGGAGGCGTGCATATGGTGGACAACCAGGGCGCCAAGTTTCCCAGGGATACGGTGGAGGAGAGGACGGGGCAGGGAGGGGAGTATGTTCCTGCTGAGGTCAAGGCCGGTGATTTGGTCTTGATCCATGGCAATTTGCTGCATAAAAGTGAGAGGAATACGAGCCAGAAGGGGCGGATCATCTATACGTTTCACATCATTGAGTCGCATGGGACAGAGTACGATGAACGGAATTGGCTGCAGCCACCTGAGGAAGGGTTCACCAAGCTCTACGGTGTAGATGTGTAGGGTTAGGAGAGTGAGACGGGGCTTTGAAAGGATGGTGTGCAATGTTTTTATTGCGGATTGCATCTGTTCTACGATTCGGATGCTGGGCTGCGCATATTCGGAACATCTGCTCGAGCGTGGCGCCCCCAAAGAAGAGGAGAAATCTAAATGCATCCTTCTATACCTGCGCCATTGCCACAACGCGCCACCTTGGGTATCTCATGAGAATCAAGCAAAGGTAGAATCATCCATCCCGTGCCATACGTTTACAACATCGTGCTGGGTATCCAAAAGAAAAGTATCAGAGTCTCTATCCCTTGCCGTTCGCCTAGACACCCTCTCGTATCGAGGGATCCTCCCCTTGACCCAGTGCCTCTGTCTACTCAGTCGTCTTCATCCGCACTGTCCTCGTCGTCGGATTCATCATCGGAAGAAGACGAAGAGCTGCTCGAGGATGAGTCGTCACCGTTGTCGGACTGCGCATCAGCCTCATCCGAGTCGTCCGAGGACTCATCCTCTGAGGAAGAGCTGCTGCTGGAGCCTGATTCGTCGTCAGACTCGGAATCGGACGAGCTGCTGCTTTCTTCCACATTGACACGCAGTTTTCTTCGGCGTTTTGCTGGACCTTCCTTGGGCCTTGTGGGCTTGTCGTCGGCGTTGGTCACGGCCGTATTGTTGTCGCTGGTGGCAACGGTTTCCGATGACGCCGCTGTTGTGCGACTCGTGTCCGTCTGTTCGCCGTCTGTCAGCTCGTCGATGATAACCTCGGCCCTCATCCGCTTGACAAGTCGTGCAGTGACAGCGTCGCTCCCATGGGAACCGGCGAGGAAGTCGGCCTCGTCGAACGTCTTTCGCTTCTGGCCAATGCTATGCTGCCGCATGAGATCCGCAAGCAGCGTTTCGTACGCTTCTTGCTGGGCATCGACAGAAGCAGTGCCGGATGGAAAGGCGGCAGTTCCATCTGCTATGTCTTTATCTTTTATATCCATAGCAGTCTCGTACAGCCTCGTCCTCACGGAGCCCTTGAGGTCTCGGATGTACTCATAAAAGGAACCGATATCCGCGGCGGGGATGCCGTCGAAGGCGTGCTTGATGAGTGAAGATTGATGATTCTTGTTGAACTTCCAGCTCTCGCGAGACGCTTTCCACTGCCTGAGATACTCAAGCGCGGGAGCAAGGTCTGTTGACGGTGGCGGCTTCTGGTTCTTCTTAGGGCCTTTGCGTTTCTTTTTTGGTTTGGGTTTTTGGGTTGCGTTGCCGGCGTCAGGATTCGTCGCGGCCTTCCTGGTCGGCGTGTCTCCAAATGTGACGGACTTGGCAGTCTTGTTGATTTCCACATTACTGTCATTGTTGGTGGCCTGTAATTGACCGTCTCTGCGAGGCTTTTTATTGATGACGGAGGACTCTACGGCCGGCGGAGACTCGAATCTTCTCTTACTCGGCTGGGCTTTCTGCTGGGTCCTGCTTGGGTGCCCAACGGCCGGGGTGCTGGCAGAATCTGACCGAGCAGCGGGCTGCTTGAGTTTCAGGCCCAATCGTTGCCAGGCAGGCAGACGCTGGGTCACTGGGCTCTCGTTTGACGACATCATGCTGTGCTGGCCTAGAAGTCCTGTTCCATTCGTCGACGCAACCTGAGAGAGGATTGGATACCGGCGGGCGGATGGCAGAAAGAAGGGCTGTTCGAGGATACTACCCAACGTGCGCCAGTCGATTTTTGTTCCAGGTTTGGGGGATAGCTTAAGCGCATCGGCACAGAATGGAAGACAACTGGCCCAGCGACCGCAATTGATGACTTCAAGAAGGGACTGGGGAAAGTAGGAAGAATAGCACCGGCTGGTCGACCAGGTTGGATTCAAGGGCAGCTTTTTTTTTCCAGACGAGGTTCAGTCTCGTAATACCAACTAGGTACGGGCGGCCCAGCTCACGGGGCGAGGAGAGTGGAAGTACCTCAACCAAAGCTCCGGCTCTAGGCCCGTGGCCCGCAAGCTTTGAAAGGCCCTGAGCCCTGTATCCCCCGAAAACGCGCGACTAGCGGGAGCATTGATGGACCTAAGGCTCGGTGCGATGACGTGGTTAGCCCGCCTGCATTTAGTAGGTAGTAATAGCAGTTGACCAAAGATTGCTGCTCAATTCAGAGATGAGTCATTTAGATACGTGATGCATTCAACATGCGTGTCTCAAAACTATCTCAACGAGTCGGTTGCGTTGGGTATTAACATCCAAAGTATCAATAGACGTGATACCTATCCACGTAGCGCTATAGTACACGTGCGCAAAGTGGACTGGAGGCCGACTCTCGAGATATTAGCAGGCGTGGCAGGGTACGCACGCGCCATGGTGCGCTAGCACGGTATTACCTGTTGTACATACGCCGTACTAGCACCCACGTCTTGTTCCTTTGTACCCCCAGTCGTCTGCTTCTCTGCCTCAGGCCCATTGACCGCATGCGAGGCAGCACCGCAGCCTTGCCGTGCATGACCGCGCCATTGGAGAAGCTAGGCAAGCTCCTGGCAACGTAACGCATCCAGCCTGCTCAAGATTCAATTCACCAACGCCCTGACGAGCCCATCCCCGGTACTCTCCCACAAAGCAGCCGGATTCGTAACGATTACCGTCCTATTGAATCGCCCTTTTTTTTTCAAAGTTCCTCTGCCCTGTCCTGGGCCGTGACTTCAGAATGTCTGGTGAGCAGAGCGGCAAACAAGCTTCGACGAAAGGACTATCCAAGTCGGTCATGGCTAACCTGTGATGGATACGCAGCCAGCGCATATGACCGGCACATTACCATCTTCTCCGACAATGGACGGCTGTACCAAGTCGGTATGTATCAACTCACAGGACCTCTGCGATGACACGAGCTCCTTCCCGCTGCCTCGAGCGATATCTCAGTGGAGAACAGTCGACTCATGAACCATGTCTAGAATATGCTTTCAAAGCCATCACAGCGGCAAACATCATGTCGCTAGGCCTTCGAGGGAAAGACTGTGCAGTCGTCATATCCCAGAAGAAGGTGCCAGTAAGTCAACGCGGTGCCAGCAGCTCCTGTCAAGCCATCCCTGACAGAAAGCACAGGACAAACTCATCGACCCATCCTCCGTCTCCCACATATTCCGAATCTCTCCCTCGGTCGGCTGCGTCATCACCGGATCCATAGCTGATGCCCGCGCGTTCGCTCAACGAGCTCAAGGCGAGGCGGCCGAGTTCCGATACAAGTACGGGTACGAAATGCCCGCAGATGTCCTGGCCAAGCGACTAGCCAACATCAGTCAGGTGTACACGCAGAGGGTAAGCTTTGAGGAGCCTGAAAGCATGCTTTGCATCACCACTGACGACTTGCAGGCTTATATGAGGCCCTACGGCGTGGCGACGACCATCATTTCGGTCGACGCTGAGCTCGGCCCGCAACTGTACAAGTGCGACCCAGCGGGATACTTCATCGGCTACAAGGGAACCGCGGCCGGTCCCAAACAGCAGGAAGCATTAAATCACCTGGAGAAGAAGCTGCGCAACAAGGATTGTGCCGATGGCTCATGGGAAGAAGTGGTGGAGCTGGCCATCACGACATTGAGCACCGTGCTCAGCATGGACTTCAAGAAGGGGGAGATCGAAGTCGGCATTTGCGGTGGCCCTCGACAAGATGGCAAGGAAGGCACGAGCAACTCGTTCCGAGTGCTTACCGAGGACGAAATCGATGAGAGGTTACAGGCGATTGCCGAGAAGGACTAGAGACGCTGGCCGCGCGGATGAGGAGACAAGAGTCGGCACAAGAGATGATGCTAGTCGATGTGTGAAAGAAATTCAGCCCCTACGCTTGTCGTCAGCCCACGTGGGGAGCAAGTTTTGTGTATGACAAGTGCATCGTCTCGTCGCCGCCTGCACACTGAAGAAGCTCAAATATTATCAGCACGCTGCCCATGGTGCTGCATGCGCAGCGGGATTACGCACGTGGAGTGGTGATGTAGGGTTGGGCTGAGATATTGGCACATTCATATCACGTCAGATGGTATCGAAGGCGCTCCAGGCCTTCCTGATACTTCATGTAGCCGTTCAACGTAGAGGTTCCAGCTCTCCTGATGATTCGCGTTCACATGCATAAGCCGCGGATGGGGGGAACGATACAGGCCAGCATGGGAAAGGCATGCGGAGCGCATACTCGGCCATGTCTACTCATGTAGGAGCAGCAGCTGATGACACTGCTGTCACGCCGCACACTCGATACGTGTTTGAGTAATCGCTGGACGCAAGCTTTGCCATTCGAACGCCGAGGTCTCGATCCATGTAGGTAGCATTCGTGACAGCCGCGCTGCCAAGGCAAGGCGTGGCCATCGATTGGCTGTTGAACCTGAGCCCGCCGGCGACGGGCCTTGGCTCGCCCGAATCCCCTGGCCAGGTATCACTTGTAGGTGTGAGCTGAGCTGAAGTGAATACCACCGCAACCTTGCCAACATTATTTTCTAGCCATTCATTCATCACGCGTAAGTAATGACCCAGCATCTTGGTACGTTCTCACTACTGCCTTAGTAGGTACTAACCTAACCTCGGCATACACAAAATAAGAAAAAGCACTCAGGATCTTACCCCTTGTCTCGTTGCACGTTCAGCACCGCCCGTGCGAAACCTCGAGTCGTTGCGCAATGGATATCCTCGATTCAATGGCCATCAGCTCCCTGTGATTGGCTCCCTGGCTTGCTGACATCAAGGTCGCTTATTGCGTTGCCGAGGACCGGCTGAACTGGCTAAGCCACAACACGGCGCCTGTGGCAGTACTCCGTACATATGATGCAATATGTAATACCTGTAGATATTGTTGGCGCTCGTATACGTGATTTTCCCATGTGTAAGCCATGTTCCCGCAGCCATCTGTTGCCTTCGTTGATTGGCCGCCTCGCCGGGCCCGGAAAGATCGAGCCGAAAGTGTAGTGCATTGCCATGTCTCACCTTTTTTTTCTCCTTTGATGGCAAAGAAACAAAAACATTCAGCGGGTCAAGGCAAATTTGAATCTCATGGCACGTTGCACGGCGATACAATGGGGAGCGTTGTCGAGCCTGTACCTTGCTCTCGGAACTGAAGCCTGATAGGGAACACTTAGCGAGACGCAATGTACAAACAGATAGTCGCAAAGGTGAGAGCGTCAGTCGATAGCCAAGCTGCTGCTGACAGTCCCATTGAGTGAACGTGAACCACGACAAAGGTTGCTTGCTTGACAGGAGCTGGGGAAGGGGGGGGACCCATGCCGTTGGGATCCAGCTTTGAGCTGTCCACGGCCCGCATCGACAATCTCTCCCCCCGGCCCCCTGACGTTGATCCCAATGGCAAGGCTCGGTCTCTGGTTGGCTTACGGCTCCCTTGCCCTCGTGGTGATATGTAGCTGAGGAAACCCGGACGCCGCCCACCCACCACCCCCCCCGGCCGGCGGACAGTCTCTAGACGCGCGGTCCGCCCCCAAATCTCCAGAAACACCACATTCATTCATCGGCCTCGCTCGCAGAGAGGATATGTCATGCTTGAGGGCTTGCCGCTTTCGCGTCAGCCGGCCCATACCCACTCGTCAGGTGGACAGGCACCCGATAGAGGAGAAAAAAAAAGCCATCACGTACCCGCCCCCCCGGCATGGCTCTCTCGCGTTGCATCACTTGCTCGGACTTTTCACTGTACATACATACATACCTACATCATGGACTCGGTTAACCTTTCCGCCGTGGTTCGCGCTTCTCGGATAGAATTCGTGAGTGAGCCACGTGGAATTGGTTCGCTGCCGCAATGGGCGTCTCCTTTTGTCCATGGACAAACGCCTGTGTGCCCGGTCTTCTCTCGTGATGTGAGATGCAACAATCCCTTTTCACCTTTGTCGTCCAGTCTTTCTCTGCGTTCCTACTCGCCCGAGTCGCCCAAGGGATGAGAAACAGCCGGCAAGTGTCCATTGTTGATGTGAATCGGACAGGAAACTATTTCTACTCATCATGGTCTACTGTCCCTCGTTGTCCACTGTTCCTGTCTGCTCTGTCAACCGGCCTGCGTGGATCAAACTTGTATCGGCAACACGAGTCAAGCTTCGTCATTGCCTTTGGGTCATTGGACAGCATGGACGGCTGTAAGTTTGCGTTCCCCCATCTTCACCTGCGTCAAACAACATCGAACCTACATACGCCTCCCGCCGTGATGTTGCCCTTGCCTAGCTCATATACTAGCTTCCGTACTAGCGGACGGTATGATGGGCCGCAACGTGGATGAAGGTTTGACAATGGATTAGTGAACGAATTCCGCACCAGGAGAGTGGCCGAGCTCTTGACCGACTTCCGTACTTTGCAGTACTATATTGCTTCCGTCAGGACCGAACCCGATCACATGGACGATTACTACTTGGAAGGATGGATCGCGTTACGTCAATGTGCCGTTGATGGCCGGCACATCTTGGACTGTGCCGCCGACACAAGGGTGCCTGCCACCACCGGCGGTCGGGAGGAGCAGGTCAAGGCCGAGTTGAAGCAGTGAGTCCGAGGTCCTGGTCGCTTATTGAACTTCTCTTGCTGATTCACATTTCTCGGACAGAGTCCTTCTGGACGCGTATTCAAGGCGCCACCAAGGCCACAAGATCTACACTCGGCAAGGGGCTGTGCAGCGGTGGCTCGACTGCCGAGAAAGAATCTTGCAGGGCAGGCGTCCTCATCCCTCCATGCAGAGTCAGCTGAGGAGCTGTGATGATCAGTTGCGTAGTGTAAGTTGTGGTGCTATAGCCGTTCTCGGAAGCTGAAGAAAGCCTAACGAAGAGCAGGAGCTTGTCTTCATAACAGACGAGTTCATATACCAGGACCTCGCGGCGTCCGATGAGCTCCTCGGTCGCTGGATGGTTGAGGATCCGAGTTTGAGAAGCGTCCTACGTTGGCTTCGGGCTCGCCTTCGATAGACCCGTTTCGGCGATTCGTTAAATTGCAAGTAGCATTGTTGCGAAGCGGTGGCCACCCTTGAGCTGCCTGTCTGGCATGGGATGCATATTCTTTTCGAAAAAAGGGGGAAGAGAAGGCACATTTCTTTCTCCGTTAGCAAGCCGGCGCATGGACGGGAAAATCCTTGGTTGCCAAAGTGAGACTGTACGAAAGTTGATTGCGAGTGGAACCTGAAAGAAGACCTGGTAGAGTAGATCATAGACGGTGGATGCGCATGTAGAAACTGAAAAGACAGCTGGCGCCGGCGCCAGAGACAAGTTGACTCTCGATTCTTGAAAGGCGTGAAGATGAATCACACAGGGACGGCGACGTGAGCAAAGGCATCCCTTGCACAGGCCTCAGGGGACGAAGAAGGCTCAGGTAAGGAACAGATCGGAGCACCTGCCCCCAACAGCACACAGCATAACGAGCGAGCAAAATCCGAGCTGAACAACACATTCCACGCAGTCGATTCAAGGCTAGGTCTTGCTATGGACACAAAGAGCTATGCCAGCCAACGACAGGGCCACGCCCAGACCCGTTCCTGCAACATGTCAGTCCAGTTCCTTTGACGAGTTTTCGCGTGAAGGATTCCATCTTACTTCTACTGATAACCTTGCCCTCGACATACCACTCCCCCAGCACGGTGAAGAGAAACGCCATGGTATTGACAATGGGCACCGTCAAGCTCAGTTCTTCACTACGTCAGCGACCACGCCAGTACACCAAGGGGGGTAAAACCACATACCAGCCCGACCGATGAGCAGGAAGAACCACACGCTCCCCGTCAGATTGATCGCCAGGGGAATAGCATAGCGCGGGCTCTTGAGCAGGTCGACGACGGCGCGGATGCGATTGCGCAAGGGAGAGGCCTCGGCGTCAGGTGGAGAGGGTGTGTGGGCGCGGGCGGCGGCGCGGATAAACGGCGTGGTCAAGCCCCATGCGAGTCCGACGAGGATGAAGCTGAGGATGTAGTTGATCATGGGCGGGTGGTGCTCTGCCATGGTTGCTGGTTTGCCGGTTGTGTCGTGAGGGTTGGATGAGGTGAGGTTCAGGGGATGTTGCGCCGAGGGCTGGCTACCTACCCTGTAGTGGTTTGCATGTGGCCTGGAATACGGAGGCTGGGCCTGCTACCGTGGTTGATGGAATGATTTGAGCTCGGCAATAGGCTGCCTTGCTATTTGCTGACGTTGGATGGAAAAGAAGCGTGCGTGCATGTATCGTCGATTAGCTATTCCTATTTATTAGTGTCCACGTACCTAGAATGCGTCACCCTTTTCGCGGCCGCCAAACGCCCCCTGTCCAGCTGCGTGGCAGAGACGTCCAGACCCCGACGAACGACTCACCATGACTTCATGTCATACAACTTCAGGACGACCTTTAATCTCTCTGCATTACTACTACACTCACCATGCGCCGCCTCTGGTTAATTTTATTCTAAGCTCGCTAAGCGCTCTGAATTGTCAAGGAGCTCCAGATTCCGTTCCCGACATTCGGGACAAATCTATACATGATGCAGCAACATCATCTCAAGAATGCCTACACTTTTCTGACTCACGGTCTTGGACCTCTGTACTAAACATTGCCTGACAACATGTCCCTGCTCTCATTTCGACCCGCCATCAAGTACAGGGCTAACAAACCTGTATATTCCCGCTTCCACACAGCCAGTTCCTTTTCGTCCGAGTGTACTCAGGGACCCCTACGCCACCCCTTGTGCATCGTTCTCCCCCGTCAGAAAACCGTGCCGAAAGCCTTGGGTATTACCATTACTCCCAATCGTCCTCGGCCAAGAGAGTCGCTGCCCCTCGCGTCAAGTCATCGGGTTGCGATGCAATCCGTATCGAGACGTCAATGTGGTTTTGATGGCCCATCTCCGAGCTTCGGTTAAGAAAAAAACAAAGTCGCATTTGATGCTGTCCGACCCAACGCCCGCGTGTCTCCTCATGAAAGATCATGTATACCGCCCGCTACAGTAAATGGTGCGATGATTGCAAAAGGAAAAAAAAACATTATCGGGTCTCAGAGTAGTCGTTGAGAGCTACGCACACTGCGCCTCGGTGATGTCCGTTGTACTGACGGATGATTTGCTGGCTGTGGACTTCCCATAGGCGAGCGTAGTGGTCGGAACAGGCCGTGACCAGGTAGGCCGAGTCGGCGCTGAAGGCGCAATCCCACACCCAGCGCTGGTGGCTTGTGAGCGTCGCTTCCAGTGGAAACGGCTGGGTGTCGTCTTCCGCCGAGCGCGATTTGGCGTCCTTGACCTCCCATATCTTGGCGGTGTGGTCGGAGCTGCAGGTAGCCAGCTTCTTCACGTCGGGTGACAAGAGTATCCGCGTAATGTACTCGTTGTGCGCTGTGAAATGCGTGACGGGGAGGATGTCGGTCTGTTCGAAGCTCTGTTTCAGAGCCCAAACGAAAACATTGCCCTGTTGGGGGGGGAACCACCACCAATGTCAGTTGAGCGGGTAGAGAGAACGTCCCGTTTCCTTGAGGCATCTCATACCGATGTGTTCGCTGCGCACAGAAGAGTGCCATCGCTCGCCACCGTGACGCTCGACACCGACACCTCTTCCTCGGGAATGAGCTCGTGCGCGCACGTGTTCTCGGCCAAGTCCCAGATGCGAACGCTGCCCGCGCGATCGCAGCTTATGATCTCGCCCTGGTTCGGGTGGATGACGACGTCGTTGGCCGGGGACCCGTGGTTATAGCTTCGTTGGATGGAGCCGGTGCGCGTCTCCCAGATCTTGACGGTGCCGTCCTCCGAGCTCGTCACCATCCACTTGCCCTCGCAGTGAAAGGCGACGCCGGTGATGTTGCCCGTGTGGCCTTCAAAGGTCAGCAAAGGGTTCGGGTTGGTCGACTTGATGTCGTAGAGCTTGACGGTGTGGTGGCCGGCGGCGGCGAGGAAGCGTTTGTCGGGCGATATGCACAGGCGATTGACTTGGGAGTCGGGGTGCTGGATGGTGCGCGAGCAGATGCCGGATAGGGCCTCCCAGAACCTGCGCCAGATGCCACAAAGTCAGTCAGGCCAGAAGGCATCGGCGAAGCGGGACTGCGTCGCCAGGATTTTTTTGCTGACCTGATTGTGTGGTCGTAACCGGCTGAACGTTGACTCTGCACGTGAGCATCATCATCATCATCATCGTCTTTTGCTTCGAAGCTTCTCGCGACGAACTTGGGGGGGTGGGTTTCGTGCAAGGCTTACGTACCTGTGCAGAGAATGACAGACATGGCGACAACGTCTCCGCTCTCGCAGCCCGGGGACAAGATGCCTTGCCCGCACCGAATCTATGATGCAAGCAAAGAGCGGACAACAAGGCTTCGTCCAGCTGAGAGCGGAAGATGTGCTGTTGATGCTGCTGGCCCTTGCGCTGCCACAGCACATGGCCTGTAGTAGAATCGCGTAGGAGCTGGTGGCCCGCTTATTGCATATCGACCACGGTACCCGGGAAGGACATGACCCGATTCGCACGGTTCAATGCTACCTCCTCACCTTGCCATGACCACGCAACTGCTCGCTCCCCATGTGGCTGCAGCAGCCTCATAAATGTTTCCTAGTTCATGTCGTATTAAAAGAATAATCCAGCCGCTACTCTTTCTTGTCAAGATGGAAGCCACCCAACGCGTAAATGCTCTTTGAAAGCGTGACCCAACAAATAAATTCAACAACGCACGCTGACCCTGAATGTCAGGACCGATGTCATCCCCAAGACAGATATCGCCACGCCATGTGAACTTGAACACGTCGGAAATCCATGAGTCCTTCACTGTCCCGCGAATCCATCAAAATAGTCAATAGCAGACCGTCATGCCTTGGAGCCGCTCCCCGAGCCTCGACCCTCTTTCGAGCCCCGACCATCTTTCGCACCTGAGCTGTAGCTCGAAGCCTCTGGAGCCGAACTCGACGTTTTGTCCTCTTCCCCTGGCTGAGGCCCTGGTTGCCTCGTGACACACGTTCCATGACATTTCTTGCATTTATGACTGGCCGTCCGTTAGCACATCGTAGCCTTGCATCTCGTTCCACCACATTTCCGGGATTACCTCGTTCGAACGCTGCATGCATCACAAGTGACAAGGTTTCCAAAACGGTCCGGCTGGTTGGCTGGTGGTGCCATTTTGAATGTGGACCGTCAGGCTGAATGACAATCAAGAGATGCCTTTCTTTAAGTTCTGCCAGCAGTCAGTCATCTGCGTTCGAGAGGTATCGCTTTCCTTACGTCAAGGGTAACTGGTGTCGAGCGCCCTTCATCCACAAGCGTCTTTCGTTTCCAGAGGGCGCTCCTCTTGGATGTTATATATATCACGCGCGGCTACCGTGACGAAGAAGTTGCCGTGACGTTCAGCTGTTCCGATTTGTATTGAATCAGATAATTTTGGTGATGGAGTGATTGTGCCACAGTCGAGCATGCAACTGGAAAGTCTTACCACCGCGAAGACTATAGTTTAAGCTAGACTCGCGTAATTGTGACTAGACCAATGTAGTCTTTCTAGGCGTTGGTGTTGTGGCTCCGAATTCGGATCGTGAATCTCGTTGCCTCAAGTGGAGAGTGATTATCAGAAACACTACATCAAAATAGCAGAAGGATATGGCTACGTGTATGCTCCAGAGAGACCCAATACTCTACTCTGTCTCCGTGTCTTCACGCCCAAACTCGAGGGATATCGTTTCCCGTCAGATGGCCAAGCACTACAACATGACACTCGCAAGCGATGCCACGGCCCGGCCCTGTACCATCCCATGACGCACATCGCCTCACACGCTCTAAAATGATCTCTCGCCTTGTCTAACCTACAGGGACGCACTATATGCCGGCATTGAATTTCAAGCCCGCGTCGTATATCCATATATGAGCACATTCGCTGATATTCGGCGGGCGAGAGTTCATGAGTCTTGGGTGCTCTGCGATTCAATGACACTGACACATATCTTGCTAATACTAGGATGTGAGTGGTCAGGAAATCCTAGACCGCCTCGAACAAATCATTTCTAGCCGTTCTTTAGCTCTTAGATGCAGCTCCCATCTCACAGCCTTTGACGTCGTCTTCCGCGCTTCTGCTGCTGCCCTATTTACGACATCAAGGCATGGCCGCAAATGCAAGCGCCCGAGTTGGGCTGCAGGTGCCTGACGTGTCCCGTTCACTCGCCCTCGTGTGCGTGATACACAGTCAGAAACGCAATGCGCCATTTATCAGCGTGAGAAACAGGTGGTGTCTTGTCCAACGCGAGAACTATGGTAGTATGGATTTTACGCAGTCCAATCGACTCCTGGCATTCTTTGATTTCGTAAACTATCATTGAGCCTATCGTAGTAACAAGCCTTAAGTGAGTGGCTATCCACTTTCGAAGATGCGCGTCGTGCCGGTATTAACACCAATCTCCTTAACGCCAAATTCATGTTATCTTCCCGCTGGCTCTCCGTCAATCCAGCCACGTAGAGCAAAGCGGGCTACACCGCCTATAACCATTCGTTCGCAGCGCAAAACGCAAACAGCAATCGTACAATCCATAAAATCCACTGAGAAAGGAATCATAAGGTACTTTCCTTCACAAAGCTGGCGCCGTTGCGATAAGCGCCGTCATGACAGCCGCCCCTCCAAGAGCTGCGTAACCTAGCGCTTCAGCAAGCTTGCGGATTCGCTTTCTCGGATGAGTTTCTGGGGTGATAGTCGGTAGACCCCGAGATGGTGTGCATACAGCCTCATCCGGAGTAGGCTCCAACATCATGTCTGCTTTCCGCTTCCGAATGCGACGGGCACGTCCAAGGGGCGATGAGCATACGCCTGCATGGATATCTCCCGCCAAATGCGAGTCGTCGGACGATACTTGACGGCTCCAGCGACTAGTATCAATCGCAAAGATAGGAGCACTTCCAGAACTTTCGACAGGTAGCGGTGAAGGAATTTCCTCTTCTTTGGCAGCTTGATTCAAAGCTTCCTTGTTGGAGTCAGCTTTCGACGGGCGCAAGAACAGGGCTCTTTCAACTCTTTCAAATTGGGTTGTGTCGAGCACCTTTTTCTGAGCATTCGAAAGCTTTCGATTGTGGTCTCTCGCCTCAAAATAGCTATATTTACCAGTCTTGGGGCCGAGGACTTCCGCTGTAGTCAGCGGACGACAGTTTTGTGCCTGCTCCAATGGAGAAGGTTGGTCGGAAACATCTTCTAAGGGAGAAGGCAATCCTAAAACGTCATGCCCGAGCTCCGATGACGAGAGAGGGGGAGAGCACTCGTCAGCAAAGAGCGGAGAAGAGCTGCGACATGGAGAGCGAGTGCTAGCGGACGGTTCACTCCCAATTGCATCCACTAAGGAATCATGGTTAGAGAAGATTCCACTACCATTAGACTGGACAAAAGGAATTCTTACCATTTGATGTGCTACAATTGGAAACCGATCGCGGCAGCTCCGGCTCATCATCTGGAACGGACATGGGCTCGCTATCCAAAGCCTGATTCGCAGCCAAAGAATCCGAGAAAGACGGAATTGATGGGCTCATCCGAGTGTCCGAGGTCAACGGGGCTGGATCTAGTGGCATAGGCCCAATGTCTTCCGACTGTTTGGGGAGGATGGGATCCTGAACGTCTTCGTAAGGCAGAGTCAGGTCAATAACGCTCATCTCATTCTCATAAATGTCGTTGCAAGTCAGGTCGATGGTGTTGTCTGTGCTTGCTTCAGGAGCTTCTCGGGGTCGAACATTGTGCTCCTTAAGTATTTGCAGGCCATGCTGAATGGCCGGGTCATCATCGCTCATGCTGTCTTCAACGTCCGAGTCGTCGGGTACCCGAAAGACGCCCGAGTGGGTATTTGAACTGAGTTTACCTGTTAGTCGAGTGCTGAAACGCCGAGTTACGGTGCTGGCGAACAATTCATACCTCGTCGAGCTGAAAGTCAAACCGACTTCCATGGAGACAGGTTGGAAGACGTCTGAGCCCCTCTCAACAGGATCGCCAAATCTCAGGATATCGCCCGGGTTCAAAGGCTGTGGATCTTCCGTAAGAAGTCGTAGGCCGTTTTTGTAGGTGCCGTGAAGCGAACCTATGTCCTCAATGAAGACTTTCTGCGCTGACATTAGCGACCGAAGATAGTGGCTTGAATGTAACGATAGGTCCAAGCTTACCTCTGCGGCAGAGCTGAAGGTGAGCTGGGCGTGATTTCGAGATATGACAGGCGAATCGATCCATCCATTATCCCGAGCGGCTTCCAACGTCGTGTTCTTCTTGCTCGTTCGACCGATGAGCGCCGTTGTATTCGTCGTGCTTAAGTCGATGTATCGATCACGAAGACGCTCATCTGGCAGCCGACCAACAAGAGTCAGTGCTACCACGACTGTGAAGAATACGTCAACTAAACGAACATGAGCCTGCTGCAGGAGTGTTGCCACGAACCTCGGTCGTTATTCTTGACCGTTGCCATGCTGCCGGGTCACGGCTCTCAACAAAGAGAAAAAATCTCGGAAAGACTATGGCGTCAAGAGAAGTTCACGGCACAAATTGTGGCCAGTCTCTGTCCTCGATGAATACCCACGGATCCGATCGGTGTGCAGGACGATATATATCGTTCACGGTCTGGGTAGGTTGAGGCCCAGTAACAGGGTCGTAACGAAAGGCTGGCGGATCGACTCGACAGGCGAGATATCGAGAAAGAAAGAAAGAAAGAGCACACCGTCCCGACGCGGAGTAAAATGAAGCGGATAAGGTTTCAAGAAATAGAAACAGACCAAAAGTCTAGAGAGGGCGATGGTCTGGAAGGCGGGAGCTGAAGGAAGGCGAAGGTGAAAGCGGGGCAGGGATGACAGCCCAAGATGATTCACGGTGGCAGGTATGGATTCGTGTAAGGCTGCCAGGTTAAAAACCTCTACTTGTAATGCCCTAGTGGGTGGGTGCCAGCTGTCTTTGCCATCGGCTGCCGGGACACCTTCTGCGTGTTCGTTGACAGCTGGGTGCCAGTTTCGGGTAGCGTCATCGAGCAAGCTCCCGAGTCACCTTCAGAGAGGGGCAAACTGCATGTAGGGACTCCGTATGTAGGAGGTAGGTATTAAATCAATATGGGGCTGGTGAGCGCTCGGCCTCGGTGGCGATTCGGAACTACCTACTAGTGGTGCTTGCAAGGAGCTTTGACCGTGAACTCCGTACTTGTAGAAAGATAGGTAAATACGTACAAGTTGGGCACCCAAAAGTAAGGCGGCGGGAAAAGCCTCACTGTAACGAAAGTCAATGACTACAAGGCAACGAGGCAAACACCCGAACGGGCTTAACTGTGATGACAAAGCTGAGATGCCACACGCATACAACATTGCTAGTAGCGTGTGGACAGGAGCCCTTTCTTCTGCTGCATGAACACCGAGTCAAAATATAAAACATGACTTGGCTCCCCTCGGTAGGTACAGGAGCACAGGCCATAATGTCTACGAGCATGACCTGCAACAGAGAGCTCACCACATCGGTTCATAAAGACAAAACCTATAGCGATCGTCAGAGCTTTCTCTTGGATGAACATCCTGCATCGAAGACACCACCAACGCTTCGTCAGCCCCCTTACATATATTATCACTCGGTACGCACGGAGTGATGCTGTGAACAAAGAAGCATGCTGCTTGTATTGTAGGCGTCGTTGATGCACCCCGCGTAAGAGTGCACCCCACCTGAAACCTGCTAGCACGGAAGCATGCATGTGACTTTCTGTTGTCTGCCATTCCATTCTAATATGCCGCATGTCTACCTAACGTAATGAGGTAAGAGGGCCAATTGACTCTCGCGTCTGACTAAGCCCCTCATTCTCCCGCGCTGCAACCCACGACGCCCTATGACCGCCAAGCTGAAGCTCAGCCGCGAGACGCACTTGGCTGAGAAGCAAATGTAGTATGCTAACAAGCCCTATCAGCCGGTAGTCATATCTGATGCCGTGCCGCTATCATGAGCCGCCCGAGACTTGAATATATGCATGCAGAGTGACCGTAGGCATGATAGTATCAGCTTACTACGGAGCGACAGACGATACGTTGCCTCCCCCATACAAGTAAGCACCCAACCGGAAGCCGACCATGCAGCAACGTGTCCAGACCCCTTCGCCCGCTGTTGGCTCTGACCACCACCGCGCCTCCCGGCGAAGACCTGAAGATTTGTAGTTTACAATGGGTATAGCCAGCAGGATGGTGCAGTCTGCACTTGACAAGTGCTCTCGAGCCATTATGCGGATTCGACATCCCAACCAATGTGGTAATTAATGCCTGCTGTGCGGGCACATCTTCTTGCGATGGAAAGGATGTATGGAAAGAAAAGAAAGCAGAAAAAGGCAAGTAACGTACATGAAATGTGCCATGAATGAACTCTACAATACTCGCTTTGACCCATATGGCATGGCCATGCCTTTCCCGCCAAACGCCAGAACCATCAATAAATGTGGAATGAATGGATAAGTCCACGTCCCGATGACCCATGAAATTCCGATGACGACCGAGCAGATGAGTCCCATTTGTAGCCACTGTACCGTTCGGTAGACAACGCCGAGGGTACCCAGCCAGCTATGTCTTGGTCGAAGCTGATCTCAAGAAGCAGCTGCAACGGGGGCTGGGGCCGGCGACGAGGCATGCACGCTTGCTATGCTTCTCATTTCAGCGTCTACTATGCCATTGCTGTTGCTGTTGCTGACGCTGTTCTTTTCTTGCCCGCTCTCTTTGTTTTCCTTGCTGCTGCTGTTGTCTGCTGAAGGGGCGCCGGAATCCTCATTACTGGATTCGGGGCCCTTCTTGGGAGGTGCTGACCAGCGAGGTACTTCCCAGATGACCCCGGTGAAGCTTTTGAGTGTGAAGCCGCCTCGTGCCCATTTACGGCAGGGCTTGCCGGACCTGTCAAGAGCCCGTAGGCCAGCGTTGATGGCACCTTGGTTGGCTTTGGGCCCGAGTTTGTGGGCACCGGTCAAACGGCTCGCGGCGTTGTGGTCGATCGTCCCGTCCTCCCTATTGCTAATTTGTGAGCATATAATCAGAATATACTCGGTAACGCAACATGATAAAGAAACCCAGGTGTCAAGGTGGGAGCCATAAGAGACTTGACTTACAGGCGAGGCTTCTTCTTCGGGCCCGGCTTCCCTCTCACTTTGGCACCTCCATCGCCTGTGCCATTCGCTGCAGCCGCTGATCGCTTGGTACCTTTCTTCTTAGGTCCTTCAGTTGGAGGCCCCATCGCCGAGGGTGCAGGCGTGCCATCTCCAGCAGGTGTCGCAACATTTGAATCGGAGGCGTTGCCCCCGCTAGAATTGGGCGCTTGCACTGACGGGGCTGGCGAAACGTTGGCCTCTTTGCCATCCCCCGAGCCTTTTGAGGCTGGTGATGCACTTCCGGAAGACTCGGTTGGTAACGCTTCCCGTAGCTGTGACGGCGGCACCGACAGGGTAACGATGAGCGTGGGCTTCTGACCCGACTTGCGTCGGCCCTCTGCTTTGGGAGCCATCGCAGCAGACTGATTCTAGACGTCAAAGGTCGTTCAAGGGATGATGTTGCGCAACAGTCGACACCCACAAGGACAGGAAGGGGGGTGTCGACGATGAAAGATGAGTGGATAGACGTCAGCTGCTTCTCTTTTGGGCTACGTCGGCGACTTGGAAGGATGTCGACGTTCCTCGGCGGTCCTTGGAGGACAATGCGGTGTGTTGTCAAAGGACAGGCAGGGCCGTAGTCGTGCGTGGTGAATTGAAAAGGCAGGTCGTGCTAATTGCGAGGTTTGGTGGCGGTGGTGATGCGGCGTGATCGGGCCAAGGCAGGTCAGGCGAGGGTTAAGGTCAGGTCAGGGGGTAGCGGGCAGCGGGTGGATTGATTTTCTGCGCTCGGTCGCGTCCGCAGCAGAGAGGCGTGGTGATGTCTAAGCAGCCGTTTACCGACTTGGCGGTGGTGGTGATGCAAAGAGAGGAGCAGGCGATGAAGAGTTGGGGGCTCGGGGAGGGAAGGGAGGAGGGATTTCCATTTTTTCTGGGGGCGTTGCGCTGTCTCGTCTGGCCGAGGAGCTTTCTGGGGGCCTTGGTCTCATCCTCATTTTTTGGTGCCAGAGGCGGAGGCGGCGCACAAGAAAATGGGTATTGGGGGAAATCTTCTTTGCAGCACCTCGCGCGGACGACGCTGGACCGTGACGCTCACGCCAAAGAAGCCCCCGGGGCCAACAAGGGCGGACTGGGGGGGCGTGCACCTGAGAGGAAGGGGGTGGGCCTCGAAACAGCTCTGCTGTCCACTGCGGCCTCTCTGTTCCCGGACGCCCGCCGTCCCTAGGCCAATCGTCGAAAAGGGCTTAGCACCGCAAGACGGTCTAAAAAAGGGGCACGCATTATCCCGGTCTCCGGGGCATGTGGCCAATGGCCGCACGCGTGTACATAACGAAAACGGGATCAGGTGTGAGCGTATCCGTCGTCGCGAATGCCTCATCGCTTACTTTGTATGTACATAAGCATGTACCAGCAGGACATGCCACTGGGTGGGAAATGAAGTCATTTGACGAGCTGCTACCAGCGTCGTTCGCACAGAGACTCTCGATCCCTGGACGATCGCTAGTGACAATTGGGGGTTCGCCCGCAAAAGCAATATGGCGATGCGAGCTTTGCGCAGATCAGAAACGCCGTCGTCTCTGGTATGACTCGCAAGAAACCGTCTCGTCCACAAGCATCTGTGCTGCGAGCCTGTGCCCTACCGTAACCAGGCATGCCTGCTAGGCTACCGCATGGAAAAAGTCTCGCCCCCGCTTGCTGCCAGTCATTCGTGGCCGCAAACAAGAGTCGAAATTGATCGGAGCGCTCGCTCTCTTGTGCAATGTCCCGGCTGCAGGGCTCGATATCGCGACGTAGGGGTTGCTTCGCTTGGCAAAGATCGCTCAAAGCCAGGGCGAATAAGCGTCGTAACGACTGCACAACCTGTTGCGGGACAGCGTTTCGTCATCAATGACTTTGGTGCCTGTCGATGAACCCGTCGTTACAGAGTTTGCCCCGAACTCATTGTGCACAAGCATTCGGCAGTCAAAAGGTACATGCTTGGCGCAAAGGCCATATTATTGAATCGTTCAGCCAGCCATAATGGACGGGGTTCTGGTATCTCGCCGCCTTGCAAGCCACACACCAAGTGCAACAAGTAATACAGGAAAGGCGGAGCGCAAAGAACAAAGAAAGAAAGCCTGCGACTCCCACGATAGGCCCCGAGTGCCTGCTGTGACTGCTGGCAGCCAGCAGATGGACGACCTGCAATCCTTTGCGGCCTCCTGCCCCGCTCATAAGCACCTGAGGAGCTGATGAGTTCGCGTGACCCTCTGTCGACCCATTGCCCTGGAAGGAAAAGCATAATTACCACAGGCGTTCGCCGTCATGCCACCCACGGACTGCTTTGGTCGCCATCGCCGAGGGTGGCATTGTAAGCAGATCTCCCTACAGGTGTCGCATCATCTCCACGTTCTTCGCGCGAACTGGCACACGAGTGCCTATTATTGTCGGCCTTCCAACGCTTTACCTTGGAAGCACTTAATCATGAGGAAGCGTCATTGAACTAGTGTTCATCGAGGGCATGCTGTGGCCCGTGACAAATCGATATCGTGGTCGCTTGCTTATTGTCACCATGCAGACAATGCCCACAGGCAGCCACCACGGCGACACCTAAATCCCGGGTCGCCGGTCCAACCCAGGCTGGAATCTTGTTCATTGAGTCTCGCGGTTTCATGGGGCAAGTCGCTCGTTGTGCTCATCGAAAATTCCTGAGACAAGCACCCGGCCATCTTCAGCCGTCTCGCCCATTCTGCGCTGGAATGTGTTGCTCCTCACGACGCTAGGGAACGCTCGCGGGAACACCAAATGTACAAGTAAGAATATAATAGCCGTCGAGAAGAGAATATGGAAATAAAATACGAGACGAGTTCAAACGGAAGCCACAATACACATCCTTGACGATTTTCTGTTGCACCAATACCCTATCATGGTTCTACCAGGCAAGCTTCTCCTCGGTCGTGGGCTCACACTTCCACTTCAGGCAAGGTCTCACGAGTCGCCTGTATCTCGAGTTGTTCTCGTTGGCCGCCATGTTCAAAGTTTGCCTGCCTTTGGAGACGACGTGCAACGTTTGAGCTACGCAGTCATACAAGCTCGCGGCATTGTAGAGGACAGAAGCGTCGCCATCCAGGTGCCAGAGACCGAACTTGTCGACATTCTCGACAAACTCGAAGACCTCGAGAGCCAAGTTAAGGCTCTCTTACCGTCTGACACAGGTACTCAGCAAAAGCCCGCCGACCCAGATGAAGATAACTGCGACGCGGAGCACCTTTTATATCATGTGGGAGGCAGGTCGATCCAGGACAGATCAGATCAGGTAAGTGATCACCCTCTCTTTCGCAGAAATGCGAACTGCTCCCTTGAATCTATTGCCGCAGCACAAAAGTCAGGATCTTTCGAAACGGAACCCGAAGGCAGTAGCGGTGCCATCGCAGCCCCGACGAGTTCGGCGCCTAAAGGAGGAATAGTCTTGGGCACGTCGAAAGCTGCGTTGCCTCAAGAATCTAGCGTTAGCAACACTCCGACATCAGGCAAGACGGCGCCTCACCCGCATATGACACTGCCCGTCGACTTGTCCACGTTCACGAAGGCATTTCATGACGACTTTTCGATGACAATCATTACAACAACGACAACTATTTCATCGACGACTACCGTCACTTTGATGCGTACAGAGACAACGAACCCCTCGGCGCCAGAAGATTTCGGCACCCAAGTCAAGCTGGCAGAGACCGATACGAGATCTACCCCGACAACTGGGCCTTCTGGTGCCGTGGCCAGCCACGATTTGGACAAGAACACCGGAAAAATGCGGGCCTTTAGCGGTACTATGACACTGGTTAAGGCAGTCAGACCTGCCGCTCGGAAGTCGGGCTCGCTAAGCAGGACCGTCCACTTAGCGCGCCCCGAATTGACGCCAACGTTGGCGCTGAACCAGACGTTCACGGTCCCAGACCCTACCCCTATCCACGTGTCGCCCAGCGGATTCACCACTGTGCGCAGACGATATTCAAGATGAATGAAGCAAGGAATGGTTAGATTTACAAGACGAAGGTTTTTTTTTTTCTGATGGATTGGATCTCTGGTGGCACGTCATGGTCTGTTTTCTCTGCAGGTCGGCGTTTTCCCTGTTTTCGTCTGTGTTGATCGAGATTTTAATGCATGGAGCTCAGTAACGATGAGCACAGCAAGAATCATACGAAGGCCTGTTGATGTATCCCCAAGATCTCACGATGTGCATGCATTCTGGGTAGCAGAGTGTTAATACGACCCTATGTCTTCAACACACCTTGTTGCAACTCAAGGCGATTATCGTGAACAAATAAGAAAGAAGGGCGCTACGGAACAGAAATCGTCAGTTGGCTGGGCCCGGACGCTCTGCTTAGCTTTATCTTGGCGACGAATGGTGAGGGGGATGATGGTCACGAGGTATGGGCCAAATCACTTAGTAACGTAAAAACGGCGGACGCCGAGTGAAGCCCGGGGGCTGCGACCGGCTCCGATGTCGCGTGGCCGGAATCATTCCGGCCAAAGAGATAAGTTGGTCCGGACAGTGTCCGGCGAGAGGCTCCGTAGGGGGGGAGTCCAGGTGCCCACAGCCCACAGCCCACAGCCCCCCTAGTATTTTCCCCTGCTCCGTCCGACCTTCCCCCACGCACAAGAAACACACGATAACAAACTGCAGCCACTCTCGTATCGAGCATTGGAAAGCATGACCACCCCTTTCCTAGATATGAACAGGTGGCTGCCATTTTATGATTCGCGACTAACGCAGTCAATCATGTCGTGGTAAACTTTATTTATTTCTTTGTTGTTGCGGACGTCCGACTGCGTCTCTCTCCGTATACTTGAACCAGCAAGTCCGTTCCTCACGACCGGAAAGCCCGTGCCTGCTCGCTGCTGCTATCTGACGTGGGCAGAGAAGAAATTTCGGGCTTGTGGCTCTGATGGGGTTTCTATTACGTGGAAAGAACTGATGGTGTCCGGATCCTTGCCATTGTAAAGGACAAAGGGTGGGCTCTCGACCGCCGATGCCACCGCTCCTGAAGATTGAGTCCCCGCCCGTGTGGCCGGAATGGATTCCGGCCACGGACTACTTAGGCGGCGCCGTGGCCCCGGATCAGAAGGTTGAAAACCGAAACTCGTTTCCATTTCACTGGCTTTGTTCTACACACTTTTTCTATACACTGCACAGAGATTCCCCTCAAGTTGAACTCAGTCTCTTCGTTCTCCTTACTTTCACCCACCCCCTTCCCTTACTCCAAGTCCACAACATCATAACACTTCCTTCAACCCAAGATGGGCTCCATCGGCACCACGCCTCCCTTCCAGGTCCTGGAGGACTCTCGTCCCGATGACCACACACTCCCCGCCTTCATGGTCTCAACCTCTCGAGGCTTTCTTCCCCGTGCAAACCCTGTCGTCACATTGCCCAAGGAGTTTGAGCCTCTTGAGTCCATCCTCACGCGCATGCCTGTCAAGACTCTCTCCGGAGAAGCGGGACTGCTGGCGCATAGCAAGCTCGGCGACGAGGTGGACAACAACTTCCCGGACCTCACCGATGCCATGGACCTGTACAAGGATGACCTTCCCCTCATGAACGCCTTGTATCGTGACTACTCCTTCCTGGCTTCGGCCTACCTTCTTGAGCCCTGTCATGAGCGCTTCGTCAGAGGAGAGGAGTATGGACTGGGAAGACAGACTCTCCCTAAACAGATCTCCCGCCCCATCGCCCGATGTGCTGAGATGTAAGTGCCTTCTTTTGCTTATTTCCTTCTTGTCTATCTATCTTTCACCCATGCTCACTCTTCTCTCTCCTCAGCTCGGGCTTCATGCCTTTCATGGAGTATGCCGGCTCATACGCGCTCTACAACTACCGTCTTGAGAACCCCGACAAGGGTCTGGAGTACGACAACCTACGACTCATCAGAGCGTTTGAGCACGGCCTTGACCCTACCTCGTCCGAAGCCGGGTTCGTCCTGGTGCACATTGACATGGTCAAGAACTCTGGCCCCCTGGTGGGAGGCACAGTCAAGTGCCTGGACATCGGGTCCAAGGTGACGGGCTCCTTCGGTACGGCAACAGAGCGAGCATCTTTCAACGAAGGCCTGAACCAGATCCTCGGCGCGTTGAAGAAGATCAACTCGGTCATGGAGACCATGTGGGGCAAGTCCCGTCCTACCGAGTACACCAGCTTCCGAACCTTCATCTTCGGCATCACGTCGCAGTCTATGTTCCCCAACGGCGTCGTGTACGAGGGTCTCAACGACAACAAGCCCATGTCGTTCCGCGGCGAGAGCGGCGCCAACGACTCCATGGTGCCCCTGATGGACAACTTCCTGCAGGTGCCCATGCCGGACACGCCGCTGACGGAGATCCTCAAGGACTTCCGCCAGTACCGTCCCAGCAACCACAAGGCCTTCCTGATGCATGTCAAGGAGCGCTCCGACGAGCTGGACCTCAAGAACTTCGCGCTCGGCCTCAAGGGCAAGCCCAGCTCCGACGAGGAGAGGGACCTTTTGCGCGACTCGCGCAGCCTGTGGTTGCAGATCCTCAACCAGGTGCGCGACTTCCGCTGGCGCCACTGGTGCTTCGCTCGCGAGTACATTCTCAAGCGAACCTCGCATCCCACGGCTACGGGTGGTAGCCCCATCGTCACCTGGTTGCCCAACCAGCTCGAGGCTGTCCTGGCGGAGATGGTCAACATTCACGAGACGGCCAACAAGGAAGACTCGCGCGGTCTCGGAAGCACGTGCGACGACATCATGGATGGTGCGCTGCGCCAGAGAGACACGCTGCGGAAGGAGGTGGAGAAGTATTGCGCCGAGCGTGGTGTCTCCAAGTAAATGGATGGATAGATGGGATAACAAAGTGCTTGTTTCCTCCTGTTATTTTTTTTGTCACGTCGACAGATGTGTTGTCCATGATGTACATATGAATGATGCCCAAGTTGAGAAGATAAGAAACGTTTTCCTTCATGGCCGTCGTCTGTCAATAGATGCAAGTGTCGTCGTATTTACGGGCGGACCTCCAGCTCCATTGGGTAATGGCGCAGCAATAACGGTGTGATGCCATTGGTGGCTCGCTGCCCTGCGCCGTAATCGGCTAACGTGGGTGAGACAGGGTGCAGCGCTCATTTGGGCGTCATTATGGAGTACGCAACGTAGATTTCGGGATGCGGTCAGAAAAAGACGTCACGAGCCAGGAGCAAATGCCCAACGAGACCTCCGACTTTTCTTTTTGTTGTCTCTCTTCCGCACGAATGCTTCGCTCCCTTATCATGCCAAGACCGATGCGGCAGGACCAATCTCCCAATATGTGTTCCATCGCCACTCGTGTGCTGAACTCCAGCCCACCTGCGATTTCCGAACGATAAGAATCAGCTGGAGCCTTTGACCAGCCATGATCGCTGTCCGAGGCCCGAAATTTGTCCGTCCTCTAGGCTTCGGGCCAATCAATGAAGTTGGACTGGAGGGGTATCGTCGGCATTGGCGCAGGGGAAGGATGGAAATGGACAATAGTGTGTGTTAGCGCCAACAGGCGGGCTCCAGAAGCTGTCAGAGCGACCGTACAGTGCCCGTTTGGTTACGGAATCGTTCTAGAAAGCCTGCGACTAAGCCAAAGCTCAAGCTTGAGGCCAAGTCCGTCGAAGGGAATAGAGATGTCGCGCGATAGAATGGTTACGCTACTGTGCAACTTGAAGGCTTAAGCCATCGCGGTCGCTCTATTCATTCTCGTCATCTCTTGGGTCAAATGTCATATTTTCCCGAACGCGAGAAGTTGGGAAAATGAACATGCTCCTTGAACACACCCTGGATCAAACTCGAGAGTGAATGCAATGAGAATCCAGGGAGCTAGCTGTAGTACATTCGACAGATGCTCTTATCCTCCCGATTCATGTTTCAAGAGAATTCAAGCGTTGGCACGGCCGCCCGTGGCTGTCGATTTACTCGCTTCTCGTCGACTGAGGTCATTAGGTGACAAGTACATGTATAGTCGAAACGTCATGGAAAATATTTGATAGAGCATCAAAGTTTGAACTCTGGCGAAATGACCACTCTACTAGTGGATTGTTCAGAGCCCTTCATGTAGAGCTGGGGGTTTCAAATCTGGAATGTGCTTTTTGTAGTTCAAGAACTTGAAGAATGTTCTCTTGAACTTGATGGGCCTAGACTCTACTGTCCAGCTACCATTTCAGCAATGATGGTTGAACGATGATACCGCTGGAACTTATCAGACCCTCAAGCAACTTGCGAAATCTATTTTTAGGCCAATTGGCCGGCGTTTCCTACTTCCATCTTCTTTGTGCTGGCGGAGGTAACATGAGTACATGTACGTACGTGTAAGAACGACTATGCTTGTTGAAAAGCAACGGATGATGAACGCGGAGAACTATTCAATGCAACCCAATTTTTGTAGATTACGTAGATCCCCTTGGTCAGAGTCTCCTCTAGTGGAAGCAAGTTCGTCGTCAGAGAGGACTGGACCTTGGACATCGAGATACAAGATGAACTGGAAATGACGTCATCCTGGACTTATTTTGGGATGATTTGATATGTAAACGTACGTTTTGGACGTGAAAGAAGGAAGCTTAGAGGGGAAATGAATAAAACCCGCTTGCACATTGCCTATGAAGGCCATGTGTTGAGGTCATGACCTGGAAATATCGTCCGTTATTATATGTATAGGAAGCCGGGCATTGACAGCAGGAGCGGTATCAATGAGGACGAACTCGATCGCTTAAACCGAACGCTACTGCACCTCACTCCCTTCCAAACACCGTCACCCATCAGTGTCTTTATGAGTGATACTCTCAGCTTCGATCCGTCCTTATTGAGGGGAAACAAAAGGAGGAAAGGAGAACAGACTGCAGTGCGGTCCGAGCCTTGCCTCCCCTCATGTGACAGGCGAGGCGTCTCATTCGCTCAACCACATGCGGCCCGTTTCCAGCGCAACGCAAAACCTCCCCCAACTTGGCCTGCTTCCTGCAGTGAGCTGGTGTCTGCGATTGCATGCACGTACCACCTTCATACAGTAATACATGCGTATTTTTATACATCCGCCCCCCCTGGCCTGCAATGGGTAGTCGGAGGGTTCCCGCAACAGGTGGGCTCGGCTGCTCATACAAGTAAGCCGTGCGGAGAGAGCGGGTGGAAGGGCTCACGCTCTCGTATGATTCTTCACACTGCCTTTCCGTCCCATTTGATGGCAATTTTGCTGTCAAGCCCATCTTTCCTGTGAAGACTGTTTGATTTGGTGCAGGCGAGAGCCGCGCGCAAAGCACATCAGGTACCGGCAACGATGACGCAGCAGCAGCAGCCAGGATGAAGTCTCTCGCCATCATCCTCCCCGTCCTCGACCTCGTCTGCGCCATCCAGCAGACGGTGACACTCATCCCTCGCTACCCCGACTTCTCATACCATGCGACCGTTGCTGTATTGGCCAAACGAGGCGGGGCCTGCAAAGTGGGAAAGCATAACTGTCCGTCTGTTCTGCAGCGCAATATGAGAAGCTTGAGCTGACGGTAGGATATCACACCAGGCCTTGACGTCCGTCGCGGCGACATGTGCTGCGACAACGACAGCTATTGCTACATCAACAAGGACAACGAAGCGCGCTGTTGCCCTCTCGGATCCAATTGCATCCAAGACTCGTATTGCAAGAGCAATGCATTTTACTGCATATCCACGGCCTCGTCGCCTACGCCGTCCGCCGTAACGGGCTGCTGCGGTCGGTCCTGTCCGCAGACGAGCCATTATCTCTGCGCCCCTGACCGCGGCGGCAAATGCTGTCCCTTCAACGCCGAGTGTCAGGCCGACGGACAGTGCTTGCAGCGCATCACGGCCTCATCGAGCTCTGCCGTTGCCACCATGCCCGCGCCGAGGTTGACGTCGAGCGACGCCTGCAACGCGAGCGGCCGGTTCAAGTGCGCTGACGGAACGGGCTGTTGCGCAGAGGGCCAACAATGCACCAGGATTGACGACGTCGCCTACTGCGCCGTCGGCCACGATAGCAATAGCACCCAGGAGGCGCAGACGCAGGGTCTCTCCACGGGCGCAAAAGCAGGGATAGGCGTTGGCGTTGCCCTCTTCGCCATCATAGCCTTGGCGGGCCTGTGCGCCTGGCTCTTTCGCCGGCACAAGTCGTCATCGTCGGCGGCGGCCGCTTCGCACGCTCTCGACGCTGCTGAACTCGCTGACAAGGAGGATGTCCATCCTTCGTACGCCTCGCCGAGATTGGATGGCGCAGGTGCCGGCGCCGATTATTTTACCGCGAGGGGGTCGGTCGCCCAGGCTCCCGAGGAAGTTGCCTCGCCCGCAGAGATAGACTCGGTGAGCTCGGTGTTGTGCGAGTTGACGACGCCCATGTCGGGCATACAGCAGTCACCCCAAAGCGAGGCGATTGAGGGACGGTTTGAACTGTATGGATCAGAAGCTCCGTGGGAGACCAAGGCTGGATAAATTGCGTAGATGAACCTCGTTGGAAAACTGCTCTTGCTCTTGTTGTCAGGAGGAATGGAAAAGTATGCATCTATTTCGATTATGACGCCCTGGTCGAACACGGATGGCTGCGTGACCGTCTCGTACAAATAACTCCCCCGCTAGCTTGTGAAGTAATGAAACATACGATGAAGAAAAAAAGAAGTCCATGGTATTACCATCCGTGACCAAAGTGTCATCCCGTACGCCTCTTGCGTCCCTTTATCTATCCAGACCCCAAACGCCCATCATCAATAGTGAGAATAGAACAAACTCGACAAATGCTTGCGGAAAGAGATGCTGGTAGTGATACAATGAAGCGAAGAAAGTCGTCGAAACCAAAACTCCCTCAGCACACGGCGCCGCCGAAGGGCGCACAACTCCTCAAGTCCTTGACGAGATCCTCAACGCTGCTGAGATGTCTGCTTAGCAACTCCTGCTTCTCCTCTGTCGACAGTGTCGCTCCGCCAGCCTTCTTCCGTCGCTGGTCGGCAAACGCGCCCACCAGCTTACTAGGGCTGCGCTGCAGCATCGCCGGCACCGAGTCGCGCTGGTCGGCACGCGGGATCGAGGGCGTTTCCGGCATGAGATAACAGTAGAGGAACTCGATGAGCTTGAGCTTGACCTCGCGACTGGTGCTGCGCGACTTGAAGAGCGAAGTCACCGTGAGCAGGCCGTCGAGGCCTTCAAAGGTGCGTGTATTGCTGGGCGTGTCAATGAGGGCGACGACGAGAGTGAGGAGTGTAGCGGATTGAATGGCCGGACAGTTGAAAGGTTCGAGCAGGTCGAGGAGCAACTAAAGCGAAAAGCATGACAATATTAGCAAAGTGACGAAATGATGAAGGAACAGTACCGGAACGGCTTTCCCATTCCGTTTCATACATTCATGTTCTGTTCTCGTGAGAACAACGTCTTGCTCGGCGGATGAAGCAGCAACGTGCCCTGAATCATGTCCAGCGCGCTTAGGATCAACAGATCATTCTGCCCGTCGCTCCCCTTGGCCATGAGCCGGTCCAGTGTGCCAATCAACCTCATCGACACGTTCCACTCGAAGCCTTCCTGCAATTTGAAAAACTCGCGAAACGCAGGATCCTCCGTCAGCGCTGCAAGGTCTTTGCGAGGCCGAGATGGTGTTGGAGACGCGACGATGCCGTCGGTGCGTTTGCTGGGGCTGTTACTTCCGCTGCTTCGGCCGTCGGACAGACATATCTGCGCGAGCAGACCTTCTACTTGGCGGAGTCCTTTGCGAACTTTGGGCCCGTCATAGGACGAGAGGTTATCGAAGGCGAGCGACAGGAGAGCTTCCATCTTGGACGTGGAGCGGCATGAGGCCCTGAGAGGACCAGCGGGATGGAATCGGGGGGAAGAAAAGGGGGGATGTTAATACAGATAGCTGAAAGAAGAATGCATTGGAATAATGAGCTCCGCGAAACATAGATGGTTGTTGAGAGAGCAAAAAGGTAGGATTCGCAACTGGACTTGGTGACAGTGATGGCACAGATGCAGGGCGGTTGCTACAGCAACGGAGCTCTTACAACATGTACACTGGGAGCTTAGCTAATAGTTAGGTACTCCGTACAAATAGCAAATGTCAATGATGGCGAATATCGATACAAGCCTACATGGATAAGAGTACGAGATGCAAAAGAGTTGCGGAAGGCGATTTGCCATCAATATGGTGATGGAGATTGATATCCCTCTCCATCTCGGCAGAAGAAGAGAAGACGGCCTTCTGTTGGGTGCCCCTGCATGGTCGAACAATGGCTGTCTCAGGCGGCGTGCACCTCGGGGTCGCACCGCACCTATGTACATATGAGCCTTTGTTCACGATCAAACCTTGTTCGTCTTACTCTTGCATTGCATGCAAACATACTGTGTTTTCCAAGAAAAAAGCATGCAGCGGCTCGTCCAGTATCCGAAAGCGTGTAGCACAGTTTCCGAGCCACGAAAGCTTTGCTTGCATTCGCCTCCCAACTCTCACCTCTGTCCTACCCTGTGA
Organism: Torrubiellomyces zombiae; assembly: GCA_018831705.1. Taxonomy (NCBI): domain Eukaryota; kingdom Fungi; phylum Ascomycota; class Sordariomycetes; order Hypocreales; family Ophiocordycipitaceae; genus Torrubiellomyces; species Torrubiellomyces zombiae. The sequence goes on along the minus strand of JADHZA010000110.1, from coordinate 18,317 downwards.
CGAGACGCCAAACCCCTCACTCTTCAGCACGTCACATGCAGGGTGCGGCCGCCACGTCAGCCGTGATCAAGTGCCGTGTCATTGATCCAGATCGTGTCAATCTGTAGGCGCTCAGCCGAAACCGAAGAGCAAATTGGGCTACTGGTAATAATACATATTCCTAAGAGACCCATTCGTGCAAGGCCAAGGTGGAGACGAAGAAGAGGCCCGTGCAGGACATGGCCGCCAACGCTACCCAAGCTATTATTAACGAGTCCTACTACGACGCAACATGGAAATGGTCACGACTCCATCTCATAACAACACCTCTCTTTCTGCCCGCTCCCATCGAGCGTGGTCTGCTTCGATTCAGCGGGCCTCCCCCATCATGATCGATTTGGATATCCAATACTCAGCAGGCCTCGAACCTGACTCCTCGCCGCTGGTGCGAACCTCAGGCCCTAATCGCCGGCACCGGCCGGCGTCGCTTCTAGACGTTTCTGCCCATTGTCTACATTCCTCGACGTCATACCCGTCCTAGAAAGGACTCATCTTCTCCCGCCCGTTGGAGATGGCTTCTCGCGACGACAACACGCCCAGCCATCATCCCTTTGCCTCGCCCAACGTCATTCCACCTCGCACCTCCAGCTCCGGCCTCGGTCGCAGTCTCGCTTCCGTCCTTCACCCCGACGACCGCACGACCGATCCCTCGGCTAGCTCCGTCGCTTCGCCTGCCACGCCTGCCAACGCCCATCGTCGTCGATCCTCCACCCTCTCTCCCCTCTCGGAAGCCGACTGGCTCGGCCAGACGCAACACCCTCGACGATCCTCGGCCGGTGCCAGTGGCGGCTCCGGCACCATGCACCGTCGGCAGACGTCGGCGCCCCCGCCGGATCCCCGACGATATGCCCACGACGACCTCAGTTTCCCTCCGCGACGCTCATGGACCGTCGGCAAGGAGGACATCGTCCGCGCACCCTTCAACTACATCGTCAGCCACCCGGGCAAGGACTTTCGCGCCCAGCTGATTGCCGCCTTCAACGCCTGGCTCCAAGTACCTGCTGACAAGCTCGACATCATCACAAAAGTCGTCGGCATGTTGCACGAGTCTTCTCTGCTTATTGACGACGTTCAGGATTCGTCCGAGCTGCGTCGAGGGTTCCCTGTCGCTCACAACATCTTTGGCGTCGCCCAGACCATCAACTCGGCTAATTACATCTATTTCGCGGCCCTGCAGGAGCTGCAGAAGCTCGACAACCCGCGCGCTATATCCATGTTTGCCGATGAGCTCGTCAACCTGCACCGTGGTCAGGGCATGGATCTCTACTGGCGTGACACTCTCACCTGCCCTACCGAGGATGACTACCTCGAAATGGTCGGCAACAAAACCGGCGGCCTCTTTCGTCTGGGCATCAAGCTCATGCAGGCCGAGTCTGCTGCCGATGTCGACTGCGTGCCCCTCGTCAACCTGGTCGGACTCATCTTTCAGATCCGTGATGACTACATGAATCTCTCGTCGCAGGAGTACAGCGATAACAAGGGGTTATGTGAGGACTTGACCGAGGGCAAGTTTTCCTTCCCCGTCATACATAGCATCCGCGCCGATCCCGCCAACATGCAGCTCCTCAACATCTTGAAGCAGAAGACTACCGACGTCCAGGTCAAGCGCTATGCTGTGGCCTACATGGAGAGCACGAGCAGTTTTGAGTACACGAGACAAGTCTTGGTCAATCTCATTGAGAGAGCCCGCACCGTGGCCAGAAATTTAGGCGACGACAGCGTCCAGATGGCTCGCATGGAGAAGATTTTGGATAAGATGGCTGTCTCACCCCGTTCTCCTCAGTATGTAGTCAAGGACGGCGGGTTATAGGTAGGCGTCGAGATGAGGGGAGCAGGATGGATGCATAATTTGCCTTGACTATAATTGTTATGAATATTCCCCTACCGTAATCATGAGTCCATGAAAATAATATCGAGGTCCGGCCATTTCTATTGTACTGGGAACGTTTATTCACATAGACGATATGAGAATACTCCCCAAGATTTCATGAATGATTATGACGGAGCTGTCGAAACAGCTCGCCTCTCCACGAGCCTCACCCACCTTCTCCTTCGCCACTCCCCTCGCCTTCCAGACTCGTACTCCTCACCCTCTTCCCAACTGACCTGTGGCATAGCCGTTGAACCCATCGAAGCCGTAGGCTTGGCCGTTTCATCAACTGTGTCGACATCCCTTTCATCTTCAGAAATATCATACACCCACCTCTCCCCTTCCGTCTCGACTTCCACACCCGTGATGATCCGTTCCTCCACCCACTCTCTACTCCACAGATCCAGCGCCCATTTCTTTTCGCTCCATGTCCAGCCGCGTGGTGGCACGACATCCTCAAAAAACCGTGTTCCGCGGGGTCGATCTCCTGCAAGCCGAGGCTGGGATAAAGGATCATGAGGTGAAGGGGAGAAGAGCCATGGCTCCCATAACTCTGCCCCCTCTGAGGAATCGTTGCATTTGCGCTGGAGTTCAAAGATCTCGACCTCGCGTGTTTCAGGAGCCGAGTCGAGGATGATGTCCTGAGCTATCCAAGTCTCCAGGTGCGTCTTGGCCTTTTCCTTCCCGGGCGGCTCCAAATGGGCGGCGCGAAGGACTTGCGTCATGGAAGGGTGGCATAGAATGAAAGGAGCCCAAGCGACCGTCAGGAAAACGAGGCGCCAGGGAAGTATGTGGGCAGCGAGCATCATGGCGATGGCACCAACGAAGAGGAATAGAAACACGGCGGACGAGAGGGCCTCGTCGCTGAAATTGGTAATGGGCACAAGCAGGTCCACGACACGATCGTGGACGAGGCTGTACGCGCCCATGGTGTTCTGCAGGTCGCGCATATTGCGAAGAAAATCCTTGCTTAAATCTCGAGCGGGCTTGACAGTGGCAGCGGGGGCGAGAGGAGGACCGGCGGGGGAGTAGCCAACGTTCTGCTCGCTGGAGAGCGTTCCTTTGGGCGGAGCGGGATGGCGGGCGATGAAGGCGGGGACGAAGACGCCAAGGAGGAGGACGACGATGGGGAGAGCGGCGAGAAGAGAAGGATCCAGACAGACGAAGGTAACGATAGCGAGGTAGGAGAGGGTGTGGGTGGCGCGGTCCCAAGCGAGGAGGGCTTCGACGCGGTCCTGCAAGCGAAACACAACGCCGATGCGGGCGTTGAAGCGGCGAAAGTTGTAGGTCATGGCCGTAAGGTTGAAGTTGGGGCGGTGGAAGCGGCTGTGCGACGGAGACGAATCGAGTGTCTTGGCTTTGTCCATGGCGAGGCTATCTGTCGGGATGACCTGTTCGAGGAGCCTGGTTGGAAGCATAGTCGTTAGCTGGACGTGCGATATAATTTCTCCAAGCTGAGGTGGTCGTAGTATGCTCATGTATCAAATGCTCACTTCTCAACTAGACGGTCCTGAAAGGCAGCCTTTTGCCGGAGCGCTGCCAGTCCGCCTCGAAGGCCCATCCGCTGCCTCGGTTCCTGGCCATTGTCCTTGGATGACGATGTCGCGGCCGCTGCGTCCTGCTGGCTTTTGGCAACAACTTCAGCGGTGAGCTCGTCCATGGAGGGTTTTGGAAGAGGCCCTAGCTGTGGTCACCTGCCGAGAGCCAGGGTCCTGCGATGTCGTGGCATGAAGCAGAAGGTGATTCGCAAACCGGTGTGAAGGTGATGGCGGGATGGATGACGATGGCGTACGGGTGGGGCGGCGGGAGCTCAGTATGCACATACAAAATCCCTGCATGACTTTTGATGCATGGACGGAGTTGGTTAGCGCTGACTTGGTTGAGGTTCCAGTCGGAATCGGCGCCATTCAATATTCCAGCACTTGTACGGAGTCCTCCAGTACGGAGTATGAGCGCAAGTTTGTGAAGCCCTTGCAAATGTTTGCTAACTGCTACAACTTGTTGTAGTTGCTTTCTCAAATACCTCTGTGAGCTTTCCACCTGGTAGATGCTTTGTCGTGCCGGTCAAACCTGACACCACCTTGTCATTAAAACGAATCTACTTATACTTGTATTTGTACTTATACTTGTACTTGTACTTATACTTGTACTTGTACTAGTACTAGGTAGGTACTAGTAAGGTGCATGGATAACCACCCTCAAAGGGGTACCTATTATCGATCGCGACACGTCAATGTCAACTTCAAAGATGGCCAAGACGAGGGCATTGCATCGTCGTGGCGATGTCACATACTGACACATCCGTGAAGGAATTCTGCGCAAGAGGCGTCCAATCCACTGGTGAAACAGTGAATCAACACACAAAAAGAAGGCATTTCCATATGAGACTCCCCGGAGAGGCATCTTCAGGTGGGAAAAAGCAAAGGCGCATCGTGGGGTGGCTCCTCTGCGATTTGGTTGGTGGTCGCTGGTGGCTGCATGCTCCAGACCCCCTTTCACGCGAATGCACATGCGCACCACCACCATCCCCGGAAATCAAGACGTGTGCCCCCCTAGATAAACGGCTGGCTCGATTTGCTTTCCAAAAAAGATAACTCGTCTACCCATCCGACGATACATGGCATAGATCAATCGTACCGTTGAAAAGGCACGGCCCCAGGGTCCCTGGTGCGAGGCGCGACTCAACTTGGGAGCTGCACCTCTCAACGCGTTCCATGTCTCATATGTAGGTGCTTGAGAATAAACATTAATTTCGAAGCAGGCTTGCAATTGGCCCTGGGGATCTGGTGAGAATTCGCTCCACCTGAAGGGGACCACACCCCTAACCGCACCTACTTGTGCTTTAGGTATGAGCTGATCAGGTATCCTGGCCGCTTTGGGCCTTGGGGTCGGATGTACTAGTACTCTCCACGACCCTGCTAGTCTGCAGCTTTGCGCATGGACTTTTGATGCTTCGCCTCCATCCCTTCACCCAGGGCCTGGCTTGAACAATCAGTCTACCTACCTTCACTAATATTCCCTTCAGTCTCGCTCTGTTAAAAATTACAACATACAACATCGTGAATCTAAAAGATGTGCGCTCGTATCTCTACCATAGCTAAGGTCCATCGAGTCGACACATTAGAGTTTTAATGTACCTGCCCACTGCTCCGTCCCTACCTTATTCGGCACTACTGAAAACTCTCTGCATCTTGATGTGGTGCCCCTGACGCTCCTAACGGTGCGCCGGAGTACCCTATACTTGGGTTCCGCCTGTTGCGTGCACCTCTCTCATGGTCGAGGTACCAGCACCTACGTCCATGCCCATGCCCCCTTTGCGCCTGCGGCTACACCTTTCAGCGACCCATCTTCAGCGCTTTGGCTTGCTCCTTCCCATCGACCCTACGATCCTACGACCCTACGAGGCAGTTGCCGACTCGTAGCCATCAGCAAGCTGCAGGTGCCTTGCACTCCGCTCTCCTCGCCTACATCGTGCATTCGCCATCCAGCGGCAACGTCGAACACTCTGCCTTTCTTCCCTCAATTGATTACCGCTCCCATCTCTCGCAGCTGTCCCGCCTTGTGCGCAGCTGCTCATCATCACCACCACCGTCGCCTCCTGCTGTTTCTGTCGGCTTGTCCAAGACTTTTGGCTTCAACAACCCCTGAGCTTTCGGGAACCTCGAGTCCCGTATCTATTCACGCCGCTGCACGCATCTCGGAATGAGGTAGCGTCTCGACTGCACTCAGCTCCCTGACAGGACTGAGAGGCCCATCTCCATAAGCCCTTCTGTTCTTCGCAGCGGACCTCATCACTTGGCTCTATGCATGTGAATCCGCAGGGCCACGGCAGACGTCGAACAGCGAACGCCTCCCCTACTCACTCGTACGTTCTTCCTGGGCTTACATCCTGAGCCACGACGTCCACAGAATAGGTTCCCTGGTGTCAAGCCCATCGATCAGTCGCGCTAATCTTGATGTTCTCTACCGTATCACAGGAGACAGCCGTCACGATCGAATCCAACCGTCCTGCCGGCTCCGAAGAGCAAAGGGGTGGCTTACAACGCTCCCATGCTTTCGGCACCCTCGACCAATCGTACACTTCTTCAATTCGACCGAAATGGCGACGTTGCCCGTTCTCGTCAATCGGCAGGGACTTTCGATTTATTACCTTCAGCTAGCTTCGATGACCTTCATACCAGTATTGAGTCCGCATCCACCGACTTCAAGCTGACGCAGTTTCCCTCGCCACCGGGTGAAGGGAGCATTTTCGAAGGTAAAGGCGTGATGGATAAGGGGCTGCCGCACCGGCCTTCGCCAGTTCAGGATGCAGGATCCATGCGTGCCGGCATCCCTGCCCCATCAAATCGAGTAGGACGATCAGGCTCGATACTCAGGAGACCTAGTGCTTCCAGCAGACAGCCCAGTGCGTCGTCACTGACGTCTGCCTCGTCCGCTCCTCTAGAGACACCTTCAGCACCTGTAGCGATTCGCAACCGAAGACTGAGTCACTATCCACCCGTCTCAAGTTCCACGGCGCCGAAACAAATGCGAAAGTCGATGGGTCCGGGCGTTGTAAGCGATTCGGATGTGAGCTTACGGAATCAGCGTATAAGGCGGCCAAGCCTTTCGAACGAGAAAAGCATCTCTAGGGCTCCCTCGTCCGACGCTGTCGAAGCAACACCGTCCTCGACGCCAGACGCGATGCGTGATGTGCCCATCCCGCGAGCTGTCAAGGCCAAATCTATGTACTCGGCTCCTCGAACAACTCAAACGAACTCGTTGACTGCTTCGACTCTCACCCCAGAACAAAATCGGCTGTCTACCTTGATTTCGCGATCACCCAGGGTCGGTGGCAAGGGATTGACGCCGTCATCCGGCGGCAAGAGAATGTCCATGATGCCCGGCAGCCACTCGTCCCATGTTTCTGGTCTCGGTGCAAGGACAATTAGCCCTACCGACACAAGAAGGATGAAACGAATGTCAACCATGCCTCAATCCGAGAGTCTGAGCTTTTTGAAGAGCATACCACCTCCTCCGGTCTCGCTGGACTCCCGCGCTGAGTCGCGCTCCCCATCCATGATACCGCGCAAGACATCTCTCACCCCGTCTTCGGCTCGAACGTCTCCAGACTTCAGCAACAGGAAGTCATATAGCTCTGGTCTTTCGATAGGTTCAGCGATCAGCTATAATACGGTGAGAACGTCGACCGGATCTTTGCAGCCTCGCATGCCCCAGTCCTGTTCCACATCGCGCCTTCCTGCGCCGAAATACACGGGGTCCCGCGGCTCCGTGCCAACCGACTATGAGGAAGTTCCACCTGTGCCAGCTATTCCGAAAGTGTATGAGTCTCCGAAAGATTCTCCGGCCGACGCTTACTTTACGGAAATGAAATTATCCAGCCTTGGGGCCATTGACTCTACAAGCATTCACAGCAACTCTACTGGCAGTATCTCGATGCCGGTCTACCCGGAGCCGACGAAACAACGGCAAAGGCCCCCGACCATGAAGCCAGCATTTGCAGCAGCGACTACCAGCGAGGAAGGCGGGCCTTCGAACCTCAGAAAAAGACAGCTTCAACCCTTGCGGCTGCCTCCGCTCAACATCGGACCACTGAATTTGCCCGCCTCGAAAGGACCAATGCATCCCGACTTGTTGCCGCGTAATTTGAGCCCTCCACTATCGCGGCAAATCCCGAAAACACCGTCAACTCCTATGACGGCGCCGAAGAGCGCATTCTTCCCAAAGAACCGGTATGACGACACCATCGAGCTCCCTTCTCTCAGAAGCAGTAGCTCTGTTCATCAAACAGCCCATCAGGTCAGCCCTACACCACCTGATGGCAATACTTCAGAGTCGACCTCGAGCCTGTTTGAGTCCAATTATAAATCGAGCGTATCGCCGTTCCTGTCATCCTCTCTGCCCAAGGGTGGTTTTGAGCCTGGCAACTTGAAGAGGTCAAAGACGGGCGGTGACTTTGCGACATTAACGGGCACTTTCCTCGAAGATGGTATAGAGGAGAAGCGTCTTGAGCCTCTGGACCAAATTTCAAACCGTAGAGCGACGAAGTCGCCCTCTGCGGATGTATCTGCGGAAGAACCTATGACGTCGACAACGAAGAGCTCGCTGCGAAGAAAGTTGAGTTTATCATGGAAACGTAACAACTCGAAGGGTAGCAACGCGAGTCTGGGCGATTCCGAACTGCTCACTCCGCAGCTGGAGGATGCTTCGCAGAGTATGCCGCCCCCTCGACTCCCAATGTCTGCAACGACCAATAGTTTGAGCATGAATCTGAAACTTGCGAACTCCGGCATCAACTCGACCGAGAGTCAGGCTGAGAGTCGAAGACGCAAGAGCTACGCTGTCGGTACAGGCAGCAGCAATGTCGCGCAGGATCGCGTTCGAAGTGAGCCCTGGATCGCCAAGAGAGAAGCAGCGGACGCTGCCAGGGTGTCATTGGCGACCGGAAATCAGGGTGCGCCTGGCAAAATGCTAAAAGCAAGAGTCTCAATGAACGCGCTGCGTACTGTCAGTTCTTGGGTCATGGAGCTCGATAAGCAGGACATTGCCGCCGAAGAAGAGATGCGCAAATTGGGATCGCGACGCAAAGAGACAGAAATTGCCGGCCGAACACTAGACGTTCTGAAAAAGCGAGCGACGCCCAAGGAACGTGTCGGTCCCCAGGAAGCCATCCGAATAGCTATGCTCAACATATATGAGCGTGGCGAAATAATCGATTACAATGATGTCTACTTTTGCGGGACTCAAAATGCTCACAAAGTCGTGGGAGATTTGCAGTCCGATGCTCCAAACTTTGGGTACGACGATGATCGAGGCGACTATACTATTGTCCCTGGCGATCATCTCTCATACCGATATGAAATCATCGATGTGCTCGGCAAGGGGAGTTTCGGTCAAGTGGTCAGGTGCATTGACCACAAGCTCGGGGTTCTTGTTGCAGTCAAGATAATACGAAACAAGAAAAGGTTCCATCAGCAGGCGCTAGTCGAAGTGAACATACTTCAAAAACTTCGCGAATGGGTAGGCTCTCGTGTGATGGCAAGACAAGCCTTCAAGCGCTGACAGATGCATAGGACCCCCAAAACAGACACAGCATGGTGAACTTCACCCAAAGCTTCTACTTTCGAGGCCACCTCTGTATATCAACAGAGCTCCTCGACATGAATCTTTACGAGCTCATCAAGTTGCACTCTTTCCGAGGCTTTTCTCTGCGGATCATCAGACGGTTCACCAAGCAGATGCTCAGCTCCCTCGTCTTGCTAAAGAAGCACAAGGTGATTCACTGTGACCTGAAGCCCGAAAACATTCTGTTGCGCCATCCTTTACATTCCGAGATCAAAGTCATCGACTTTGGCTCCAGCTGCTTTGAAAACGAAAAGGTGTACACGTACATTCAGTCTCGTTTCTACCGGTCGCCAGAAGTCATTCTAGGCATGGCATACGGTATGCCCATCGATATGTGGAGCCTCGGTTGCATCCTGGCGGAGCTGTGCACGGGCGTTCCCATATTCCCTGGTGAGAATGAGCAAGAGCAGTTGGCTTGCATAATGGAGGTGTTCGGACCGCCGGAAAAGCATCTGATCGAGAAGAGTACGAGGAAAAAGCTCTTTTTCGATTCGATGGGTAAGCCTCGTTTGACCGTGTCTTCCAAAGGGCGAAGGCGCCGGCCATCGTCAAAAACACTGCAGCAAGTGCTCAAATGCGACGACGAGGCGTTTCTCGATTTCATAAGTCGCTGTCTCCGGTGGGATCCCGAGAGACGACTGCGACCCGAAGACGCAATTCGACACGAGTTCATCACTGGTCAGAAGCATTTTATGCCAGGATCCCGTGTCATGATGCGTGATTCCTCTCCAGTCAAGCGGAACACCATATCGAATCCACGGCCACTGCCAGAGCCACCTGCAATCTTACCCAGGGGCCTGACAAGCTCGGCTCGTACCGGTGTCAGCCCGCACAAACCCATATCGGGAGCCTCACGAAGGGTATCGGGCGCCACCGGCGCGACGGCGGCCAGCATGAACCGACGAACTAGTGGTGGAGGCGGTCCAATTGTCGGCGTCAGCAATCTTCCTCGAGCCGCGGGCCGGACGGCTAGTGGCAGACAGGATTTAGCCGCGGCCGGGGCCACAATCGCCATGAGCCGTCGCGTCTAACCCAGTCACTGTTGGGCCATTGTGGCAAACGTTGCGGAGGATGCTAGACCAGGGTCCTTGCTGCCGGCTCTTTCGGAGTCACTGGTGTGCAGCGAAAAGTGGGTGCGAGGACGTATGAGGCGAATCTACGGGGCGACATGTGAAGGCAGGTATCTTACGGGGATTGCACAAGGGCGGCCTTCAATCACGAGAGTCCCAATCTTCGCAGTCTGTTCTTGTTGGTTCATGCCCGGACAGATCTCTCAGCTGGCAAGCAAAGGCTGACGAAGACGCAAGCTTGAAACAGAAGTGGCGTAGGGCAAATGTGTGTACGTTATTGCATGATGACAAGCGTCTCTGGTTAAAGAGTCTTTCATGATGACGGATAAGAAGAGGGCAGGCGTGTCATTTCAAAGAAATAAAATGTATAATCATTATGGGGGGAGAGGGATGAAGTTTGGAGGAAAGGGTGGCCAAGGAGGATGATGGATGTCTCAACGAAGAGGAATTTCTTGTGGAGGCGAAGCAAGGCGTTCGTTGAGTCACGATGGCAGGCGGACGTCTGACAAGAAGCTATTTTGGGTTGTTTGATGACAGGACAGGAGGACAGGCGACGGGAGACGTCTGGGCCTCACGGGTGTTCTTTTCCTCTCGAGACGGAGAGGCATGCCTCATTAGACTTGAAAGACAACATTTAGACTCCTCGGCGGCAAGTTTCCCCATGTCGCGGGCGAGGGCTTACGATACATATCGGTACAAAGCGCCGGTGATGACGAATCAGCCGTGTAGTCCTCGTAACAGGACGATGATTCGAGCTAAGCAGAGGCAGAATCGGAATTTGTCAAGGCGTGCCCTGGGTGACGTCGTAAGCGAGGGGCTCCTTTGGAATCGGACTTGACTTTTTTGTTTCCTGAGCTGATTTCCACTTCTGTCGTTGCGCGAACGGTCGAGAGGCCAGATTTGGCGGCGTAGCACAGCACAGCACACCGACCACTTACTCGTCAGGACATGGGTGTCGGCCGCACGGGCGCAAGCTCCCACGGAGATGGTGTATGTAGGATTTACATACATACCTAGGAACGCTGATGCAGGAACCGACCTGTTCTCACTACAAGTACGGTGACGGATGACAGGGGCTACGGGCGTCGCTGGAGGACGGTGGATGAATGGACGAATTGATACAAGTGTGACGCATATTTGATGGCGCACGCAGATCTCGCATGGCGGGGCGTCGGAGTCTACGATCGGGGCGGGGCGGTAGGAATGTCCAGCGGGTTGTTCCTTACAGGTATGTATGTATTGGTTAGTGGTTAGTTAGGGGCATGGACTACTAGCAAGTATCTCGTGATGGGTGTCGGTGATATGTACTCCGTATCTACGGCGCAATAGGTCAATGTCTATTGTGCGGACAGTCATGAGCAGACACGTACATAAGAGGACAGTTACTTGCATTGGCAAGGCAGATACAAACATGTAGGCCTACATACGGAGTACAGTGTACTCTATGTGGCGTCAAGGGGGGCCTCGGAGACGGCAGGGGGCGGTGGATTGTTCTCCGATGCGGCTTTTCGGGCGGATGCGGGGCGAGCAAAGGAAAATAAGGTGGGGAGGCGTTGAAGGACTAAATCTAGTAATAATTATATGTAAGTAAAAAAAGGAACCGAGAAGGGGGTGTGAAGAACTGACGAATAGACTGGAAAATTATTGTTCTCCGGAGCAAAGGGTCTGGTCAGTTCTTCCCCCATCTTGTATCCTCGCATCCATCAGCAGCTACAAACTTGTAGTCGTACCAAAGTATAGCTAGGAGGGCAACGTGGTACCGTAGGGAAGCCCTGTCCAAGCACAAGGCCTAGCTCGTTTCTGCTCATGTTTGGCGCGATACACCTCTGGATGGGACATGATACTTAGTTAGGGAGGGACCATAGGGCCACGTTGGAAGCCTTTGTCAAGCCTTGCCTTGTCCTCTTGCACCAGCAAGCCCGGCCTCATGGACAGCCTCGACCACACGAGCAAGTTGAAAATCCATCCACGGCTGCAACTGTGGGGTCACGAAACGGCTCCCGTCTGTTGAGCCGCAAAACCCGGCCATGACCATGCACCCCCCCCCCCCCCCCCCCCCCCCGGGCAGGTACTCTATAACCCGATGTGGTTATAATAGGTGTGCCAGCGCCTCGTCATCAACCGACGAACGCGGTTCGACTTGCTGTCCGTCTTCCGCCCCGTCAACCCTGCACGCGGGGGGGCCAAGTCCTCGGCGTCGGCAAACAGACGTGACCTAGTTCCGAGCCTCAGAAAGGGGCCCCAGAGCGGCCCGTGAAGACGAGAGCCGAACACGTCGAGCTTCTGGGGCCACATTGATGATCAATCAATAACTAGTAAGTGCGGTGCTAGTAGCTCCGTCCTGTCAAACCGACGGCCGCTACAGGATCGGGGACCGGCAATTCCTCCCCGATAGCCATGCTGTCGATCGGATAAAATCGTGGGCCCGGGGTGGTGGTGGTGGTGGTGGTGGTTTGGGCAAGGATTTTTGCTCGGTTCCGTACAGGTATGTAGGTGCCGTGGTTTGCTCCATGGCATGGTCCGTTATCCCCGGTGCTTGCTATCCACATGTTTCACGTCCGTGATCCTGCAGTCTCCTCTTGTTTGATTGACTGAGTTTGTCATCGTTCTGGGGGACAAGGGGGGGTTGTCTTTGACGCCTGATCATGGCTTGTCAAGATGAAATTAAGCATCATGCTCAAGCGTTGTTTTCTATGGGCCTGTGCGCAACGGTATCTGCCGCAGGGGGACGAGCATTGGTTGTTAGTTGTTTGATGTGTTGTGTCCCACGGTCCACGGAACAGCGGCTAGCCCAAGTGCCGACTACCCTGCACAGATCAAGACCCAAACGCCAGGGCTGTCGGGCATGAAATTGCGGGTCGGTGGTCGGCGAGGCTGCCACGCGTTCGCACGTGGCGACTACTAGTGTCCGGGCGGCCAGCTTGGAAGCCCGAACTCCTTTGCAGACAGCGTAATTACAAGTAAAAATGATGGCCAATCAGGTATGGCGTCGGTCCTCCAGCTATCCATCGTACGCCTCCGATCTTACCCAACGAACACGTTGTATGCATGCATGCACTTGACCATCTTTCGGGACACACTCACATGCTGGAGATGATAATGGTCAACCGGTATTATGGATAGGTAGGCTGTTCGCCACGGAACGAGGTTCAGGGATCCACCTCGTCAGAATCCCATCGCCTATCGCATCTTGTCCTCCGTCCAACATGTCTCGCCCTGTCAGGAACGGCGTCCTCCCCGTCAGCAGCAGATGACGGCGAGCTCGAACAATACGTCAAAACGACAGCTGTCAGTAAACAATGCTCGCGGCTCGCGCGTCTCCCTGGCCGAGATGCGACGTCATCCGGGGCAACTGCGCATCCGCCTGCTTTGCGAACCACGTCAGGTCAGCCGGCGACGACGTATGTAGACCTTAGCAGGTAATACAAGGGAGGGAGGGTGCAGGCGTCTCGGAGCTTTGCCAAGAGCCGGAATCTGCTTGTTTGTCCGTGGAGAGCGGTCAAGTTTTTTGCGGCAATGTGGGATGTTACTCGCCAGTAACTCCGTGCCTGTATTGCTAAGCAATGGGCACATACATGCTGGGGGTGGGTTGGTTCCATGCTTCGTGCTTTGATCGCGCTTGACAGCCCGAGCAAAAGGGAGTCGAGGACGAATGGGCGAGCCGCGACGTAGGAACTGGATCCCCTGCAGGCATACTCCGTGCGACTATTATCATACCTACTATGCACGAGCAGGGCTGTCGGCAAGGGGCACGCATTCATGACCTGATTGGCGGTGGCACGACCTTTTGCTGCTGCTGCATTGATCGCTGCCGACCTTGCACCTTCATACATACAGTGCTACGGTAGGCAAAAGGGAACACAGCAGAGGGCCCCAGTGCCATAGCCGCGGCGCTGTCCGTCCACCTGCCAGTGCACACTCCTACCGTTCCACACGCACACCCACCCACCGAAGCTTTCTGGCTGCAGGTGTGGTGTGTGTGTGTGTGTGTGTGCCTGGTGGCGCAGTGACGCGAGGCTGCACCCGCTGCTGGTGTGCCGTCATCGCATGCCGTCATCGCCATTTTCGTTGCCCGGCTGTCTCGGTGCGTGGGCTCGCCTTGAGAATGCGACCTGCACCTGTCCTTTTGGTTGCAGGAAAAAGAATGAGACAGACGATGGCCGTCTGCACACATGGTTGCGCGCCGATTGGATGCATGCATTCATTGTTCTTTGACTGTGGTTCGACATGTGGGAGCGCAGGGTTTCTTCGAGCATCGAAGCATCGTCGTAGCCATGGAATTCCACATCGTCATGGAGGAGGAATCAACACGTGGCGCCCTTTTCTGCACCTCGTCCGTCGTCGTCGTCCGCGTGGTGGCAGATGGACGGCGGGGGTTTCGCCTGCCTAAGCTTCCCTGTGGCTGCCACGGCTGCCTACGGGTAGCCCATGGTGCCTGTTGGCCCGTCACGACAAGTTCTTCGATTGATGTTGTACTTACTGTACTTACAACTACGACTAGGTAGTGAAGTGTCTTTACCGCGGTCCGGTTACCTCCATTGGCAACAAGAACGCTCCGCTTACCTTAGCTTAGTAGCTTACAGATATTGCTACCTCTCACATCTCTCGCACCCCTCATTCTTGTCTGCACGGATTGGAACCCTCGGTAAACTGCATTCGCCCGGGGAAGTAATATGCGTCTGTCGCCTTTGGAGGCGGCTAGCGGAGACCTCTGCCGTTTCCCTCGTGTCCATCTACCGTTGCCTGCTGTCCTCAGCCTTCTGCTTCCAAGACCGCACTGACCTTTGCGCACGCATGCCGCCAGTCGCCCAGTTGCGCAGCCCGTCATCAAGGCCCGTCCGCCCGCACGCCCTTTTCCCTCGTTCAGCCCTGCTGCAGGTCAAAACGCCCAGGCCCCCAATCGTTGCCGACTCCACAAACCTCCGAAGAAACGACGCCACCTTTCGACAAGAGTCATAAGAGAGTCCTACATACGTGATGCGGGATGAGGCTCTGATGAAATGCCCGTTGATCGACATGGCCTGCGGGCTTGTCTGTCAGTATGTACGTATGTATGTAAATGTGCGCCTGGGGAGGCGGCCCTTGACCTTGACCCACGCACACCCCCCCCATCCAGCCCTTCCTCCCGTCAAAGAGCCATCGGTCTCGGCCACCGAAGAGATCCTTGCTGTCCTTTTTTTCTATTTTGACGGCCCTTGTCGGGCTTCTCCAACCTGGCTTCGGCCACGAATCACCCAACGGCTCATCGTCCTATTTCTGTGCTGCGCCTTGCGTCTATGCATTCTGCCTCCTTTGGCTTATCACCGGACCCTTACTCCAGACGCCTCGCCATGCCCGCAAAGAACGCGAGGCGAGCAAGACCCTATTAGTCACCTGTCACGTTCGTCAGACCTGCATATTCCCTTCCAGGCCCGCCACCGGGTCCCGTTCTCCTGACGCATTGCAAATGCTGCTTCCCGAGACTTCAATGTTGGGACTCCCCCTGCAAGCGCAAGAGGTGTGGGTGTAGAAGACCCCCAAGTGTCCCAGTCACGAAGCCTTGTCGACATCACTGGCTGTTTCGCCCACTAACGTTAGCTTTGCTGTGCCTGCAATACTGTCCTCTCCTGCACGCCTTCTCTCAACTTCGACTTCACACCTTGTCCCTCTCCAAGCATGTTGGATGACTACAAGCCCGCAGTCCATCGTCTTTTCACGCCCCAGTCTGTTTTTATCCGACCTTCGTCACAATATGGCACACTCTATTTTACCATTTTTGGTTGGCTTTGCTCTTTTCCCTTCGTCATGCCCCCCCCATCCCCTGTTCATGTCATCCATCTTGCCTACTATATATCACCACTTCCTCTTGCCACCCTTCTTCCCCCAGGGTTCGCCCATCTTTCGTCTCATGAACCAAATCTTATCAATAACTACATCTTCTTGCACCTTCAATCTCTCAGTAGCTGTCTTGGACAATACACAATTACTCTTCACGTTGCGTTCTCGTACCAGGACCTTTGCCTACCGAGGCAGCGAACAGCCTACTGCTGTGACAACGGAGACTGTGATGGTGCCTGTTGCAGAGGCAACCAACACACACCATGTGCTATCAACTTGTAGAGCTCTACTCGGCATGTCGGTGCCTCTACTATCAACACGCCATAGATCGATGCGCTTCCTATGGCCGGCCTGGCCATGGCGTGGAGCAGCGAGTCATCTATGTTGGTTACGCCTGTAGCGCACATTCGACCTCCAACCGTAGCACGCAGAGCACCTCGTCACAACGTCTTCCAGACTCGGGATACTATAGCACTTACTCAGGCCACAAGAGGCATCGATGAAACGCCTCGTCTTCGAACCATTCATAACCCTCTTCAACACGGCCCGCATCGGCTGGCTTCTGCTTTCACGACCAGATCCACCACATCTTCGCAAACGACCTGGTAATCCTATGCTCTTTACTTTTGGGCCATCGAACCCGACACTGTGCGCTACCAGATGGGAGGATCTCTCAACGAGACCACTCTTAGGTGTGACTCTGGGATTAACGGAAAACCCTTGATCATGGCGACTTATTGTCGGAGACTCGACGAAAGACCGACGTCAAGACGACTTTCCAACTGCTGCTGCACCACTTTGACGCGCTCCTTCATCGTTTGGCCGAGATTTCGTTTCTGTTCGGATGTCTATCGCACCCTTTTCACTTTATATGCGACCTCGCCCCTTGCGGCATTCCTTTGGGGGCGGCTGGCCGGCGGTGAGCCTGTGTCATCATGAGCGACAAAGGCTGCTTTCTTCTACTTCAACTCAAGTTTTTCACATTCTCGGAACACTCAATTCGATGACTTTCAAACTGGTAACGACTTTGGCCGTATGAGTGTACGAAGTCATTACGAAAACGATTTGGACAGGATGCTGTTTGAAGACGGGTGGAGTCATAATGAGCAATGATATGGAAGACAAGACAATAGGGGGTATGGAATGAGCCCGTTTTCAGTGTTGCAGCCATTTTCTGCACACATTCCCTTCCACTCCGTGGAACAGCCTTGGAGTTCTTCCTGCATTTCCAATAAATTGGGATGATTACAGCGACTTTTTCCACACTTCTATATCCGGCGGTTTTGTTTACTTTTGTTTCTCTCCACCATCGTCGCGAGTTGGGGCGCCGTTCTGAGCCGCTGGCCGCTCATCTCTCCCCTTCGCTCATGGTTCGAAGCCCTGTGCTTTCGGTTCTCCAAAAGGGCTGGCATGGTATCCAGCGATGTTGTTTTTGCGCAAGTCGCAGTTATGAAGTGAGCGGCAGGTTCCGATCAAGGGATGAAAGAAATCACACAAAGAAGACACTGGCTGTCTCACCAAAAGATGCATAGAATACAGGCCCCTTCCATCCTGCATTGCACGTGAGGCGTCTCGTCGCAGCTGATGAGCGCGCTCAGTGCTGAAACTAGCATAGTACCACTCGAAGCATATGTTTGGAATTTGAATGGTACCCCAGTCGTCCCCTGGTGCATATAAATGTCTGGCTTTACGAAGATGAGCAACATAGCGGCCTCGTCTTCTCAAGTGCGTAGATGCTTCAGGGAATGCATATCCCACTGATGCTGCTCGTCATTTACAGTGCGATCGCCAGTCTATACAGCATGCATATTTTATGTGACATCGCTCTTTTGGCCGTTACTGCGTTCCAATAAGATTTGGGGAGCCGTGTCATTCTTTCATTGTGTTTGAGGACGGCCGGGCGGGCCGACGGTCGAGACAGTGCCGAGCATACATCCCCGTTCATGGAGGTGGGAGCCGGCCCGGAGCCAGGCTTTCCTGGAGATTGTGACGGAGTGTCGAGTCCGTCAAAAGAAAGCCAGGCTTGTGGTATATCGCTAACTGCTAAAGAGCATTCTTACTGGTTTAGATGACGATGTCAGTATGTTAATGGAAATGAGAAGAATTTGCTGTTTCTCTCTCGTCACTGGGATATGGAGTCCCCTTCTAGAACGAGCGAGTACGAGGCATCGTGACGAAGATGAACACCGATGGTGATTTCGTTTACGAATAATATCCTAGTTAAATGAAGAAAATGGCTCTGGCAGTTCTTGTGGGCAGCTCCATGGGTTCCGGTGGATGGGAAATGGTTTGTTGGTTCCGCAGTCGCCTCGGATCCAGAAAGAAGCTTGTTCCACATAATTAATGACGAATCTGTTGTTGGCCATGCTTGGGTGAGAGGGAAACAGGAGACCCGC